>DWEI01002705.1:0-13871 GCA_018245875.1 Mysoria ambigua | reverse complement strand
TCATGTAAAAACTGCTTAATTGATTTTAATGAAACCGTACACTAATATAGCTTATACATCAGAATAACGCATAGGCTACAATTTATAAATATATATATTCTATGAATAGTCGAAAATATCAAACACACGTAAGTAGGATATGCCGAGATAACGTCCGCGTTGCGCCCCTCCGCTCTCACCCCTTGCTCGCCTTCTCATCTGTTTGTATAGGTATTTGATTTTTTTTTTCATTTCTCTGTGAAGCAAAATATACGCTACTTTTCACCCTATATTTCACCCTATGTCGATATTTAGGCAAGCAAAACTTCGTGACACACTGATTTTCACGCTGGCGAAGCCGCGAGCACATCTACTGTGTCTATAATGCTAACAAGTTATTCATATCCTTCTATAATTCGGAAATGTTACATTTGAATATTATGTACAGAGAAATGTATTTTGTTTTTCAATTTGCTTTATTGTCACACGACCGGCGCTCTGGTACGTACAACGTACATTTCGGAGGGGCGGGCTCGCTCATTTGCCCGCGGCGATGAACGGCACAGACGCGTCCATCAGAATAATTAGCATCAATCCAAGTGAAGCATTCGCTCCACACACACACAGCCTTTGTTGCAACACTTTCAGGTGTGCTATATTATTTTGAGATAGAATTGAAACGCTCAAATTTTGCGACAAGTTCCGTACGCGATGCCCGGGGGCGGTCCATCAGAATAATTAGCAAAACATGTGTTGGATACAAAGCGTGGCTTGGTACAGTGTGCATAAAAATGCACGAATGTTATTATTATCTTGAAAGTATGTTTTATGACGTGTATGTATGTAAGCCAGCTAATATGTAACACCAGTCTGTTGATTTAAACACAACCCAATGTTTAGTTGATATGTAATTTTGAATACATAAATACATAAATCTGAAAAGTTTTACTCTATGTACATTTAGCTAACAATGACCAAATGCGATACTGATCGAAATATAGTCATTTCCTTGGCCCCTAACTTCATCACGTGAGTCTTTATTGCCAACAAAAGTAAACTGTAAACTGCTAAGCAGCTTTAGTTTGTAGTTTACTATTAACTATTTATGTTTTGCAACGTGAAACAATTAAAGCTTTTATCAATACGTCCTGTAGTTAAGTAATTCATATATCTACTTAACTTACGGAAGATATTTGGGGAAGTTAGTCACAAACCAACATTACCAGAACTAGTTAAGCCGTCAGCGTCACAGAACGAATCTCGACAATAGTACCGCACGAGACCCATTTCCACTGAGGCGGATCGATTAAATTTCATATGCTTCCGCGATTCAACAAATTAGATCAGCACTCCAAACGGTCAGAAGTCGACACCGGGTCCTTCAGCCGAATGACGCTACCTGCGCTCTTGGCAATCACGGGCGAATTTAAAAACGAGCCAAGCGCCCTCCGCCGTACACACAATGGGTTCCGAATGAGGACAGTTGTGTTTTGTGCTTGCTGTGTTTAGTTTCACGTGGCTGGCGCATTTCGACGTGCTCCCTTCTATTTGTATTTTTACTTCTTCATTGTTTTGGTTACGTTTCGTTCGGCGTCCTCGGCTGGCTTTCAACCGGGTATAAGATAGATGCGTTATCGGTCTTTATTAGTATCCACCATATCAGAGCGGGGTAAAAGTACATTTTCAGACCCTATGTCGAGATACAGGGTGTTGTAAGAGAGAACTGAAGCCGACGCTGGCGAGTGGCGGTGTGGCGTGGTCTGTGAGTAAAGCAGCGTTGGCGGAGCGAGGAGCTGTGCCTCTGCGGTCCCCAAACCATGTCCACCATGAGAATTACAGGTATAACCTTCTAGAGGAGGTCCATAAACAGCAGCGACCTGAAATACGTTGATGATGATTATTACTTTTTTTTACATGAGTACCGATTCCCGTATTGATATTAACTGCGTAGAATGAAAATAAAAAAAAAAATGTTTTTGTTGAAAAAATCTCAATTAATATTTTGTTACGAGTAATGCAATTGTTTTAACTTTGTGTAATTGCAGTATTTCGGTAATCGATGTTTGTGCTTTAAGTACAGAAAGCGTCATTTTACGTATCAATTACATCGGTTCCATCAATATGTTCGCGGTACCCTAAACCGGGAAAGAGATTATTCCCTTTTGTCGCGGATCGGAAGCAGATCCCATTTCCTCCGACAACATCAAAGTGGGATAGCAATCAGTTTTTTTATTCGAATCAGCAATATTTTGAGCGACGTCGGCTAGTTAGCGCCGATCAGTTTGTTGCGATAATTGTAGCTGGCTCAGGTGACAGGATTCGCTTTTAATATTTGATTTCACATTGGATAGGAAATGTTCCGCTGGGGATGGAAATAAAAAAAATCTCATTCTTCGCCTCGTTGTTAATGGAGACTGTTAAATATATTTGTAAAAAAACATGCCGTTTTCATGTTCAACTTTACGTCACACGTTTTTTTTATAAATGACCCCTTTAGTAACGCAATATTCACGTTGTACAATTGCATGAAACAGCGAAAATATTAATAAAACACTCGTAAAATCTGTTCAATATTGGGTTACATATCACACAACACCTGCGGCAGGCAAATGCCAAACATGTACAATTGTATTCTTTGTATGAATAAAATGCAACCCATTTGAAACTGGGAACCTCATTACCCTACTAAAGCTTTTCAGCTTAATGAAAAAATGGATCATTATACGTTCCCGTTGCGGAGTATTTTATGATTTTTTACAGATAGAATATATCCTTCTGCAAGTTTTTTTAAAGTGGTATTTTGTAATTTTTATGTATTTTTTCTAGTGATTGAAGACTACAATTTTATTTACAGCTTCTGATATTGGTAATGATCATAAGCTCATAGAACTGGTATTACAGATGTACATATATTGCTCTTAAGCACGAAAGGATTTTATGTACAATAAAATCTTACTTTTATTCCATACTAAAAAGAATACGAATAAAATTAAATGACATAACGTAAACGTAAAACGTAACATCACGCTTGTAATGTTCGTAGAGGTAAGTCGTCTCATCATGGGTTTAGTAGTAAACTTATTGCCATACATTGGCTACAATTCCGGATTCTGAGTCACTTCTAGACGTTTTAATTTGAATTGCTAAATTAGAAAAACATAATACTACCAGTTTCGAACCAAGGTGCTCTCGATCAGCTGTCAGCCACTTGACCCACGGTGCAGTCAATAATCAAATATAATATACATATAATACGTTATAGGCATTATTTTGTTACAACATCTGAATATTTTACATGTATACGCGCAAAAACAAAATTATGACCGACGCCTGTCGTACAACGGGCGAGCTTCCCGTCGAAATAAAAACAAGTAAATTCAATTGACTTTTAATGATGCAAATTTTTCGTATCAGTACGTACATGTTTGTCGTTGATTAAAGGCGTTTAATTTACATTTTGTTTATTTATTTACATTAAATCAAAAGCCATTTGTGGCAGATCATTTTGCATGTACTCGTACATGCTTCATTTCAGATGTATGTTTATTAAATGTGTCTAAATAAAAAGTTGCTCAGTAATTATAGATTATTGCTACGAACCGCTTGTGTGTGGGACAATCAGTTCGTATTTTTAAGTTTACGAAATGCAAATATGTATTATTAAGTACTATGCATATTCTTTGAAATACGGATTTGTACCTTGTAAATGTCGGTGCATAAATGTAGTTTGTATGTACGAGTATGTAATTCAAATGTCATCCAATTATGACCGCCTCGCTGGGCGGGTTGCAAGCGCAACTGTCGGAGCGGTCCTGGCTTCCATCCCGGACTTAGTTATCTTTCGGATTTTGTAACTCGAAATTCTTAGTGGTGTTTCAGAATGTAGACGTCTGCCCACTGCATGGCCATAGCCGCACCAACATTTCAATGATGTGACGTAGATGTAAATGGGGAAACGGTGGTTTCTGCTGTACTTTTCTGCCTACATCATTAGTGACTATATACGTGAGTTATGTTTTCATTAACGACAAAATATTATCCATATAGAACACGTAAGTCTCAAGTTGACGCTTCGATGTTGACACTCCAACATGCTAGAAATACAAAAGTAATTGTTACTTAATTATTTAATGTTGTTATGTACTTTGACCGCTCGGTAATTAACAGTTCCTGGATTGCTTTAATTTTTGTCCGTCACTTGATGATCGGTCGATGTCGCTAATCCCTCGTTGCAAAGTTGGCAAAGTTATTGCGGGTGCGACGCGAACCTCGGCAACGCTCGTGACTAAGTGATATATGATGCCTCTGAGGTAGCTATTCATATGGCTAAACGCATAAACATTTTTAAATGTGACGTGCATTTAATTAATTCATTTAAAGATAAAAAAATATATAAAAGCTTTTATGTATTTTAAATATATAAAATTATCTTTCTGTACACAAGAAACATGATTGATTACTGTCTCGTGGGTTGTGTTGGTTGCAAGTGCGACTGCCGATCGGCAGGGCCTGAGTTCGATTCCCGGGTCGGGCACTACTATTTTTTTTCATATTAAGATTTTTTAGTAATGGCTCGGAATTTGGATATGTGCCCGGTGTGTGGCAAATTTCTCGCGACCTATTTCATAGTGGGACGTAAACATACCATTGAAACGTGAGAGTGTTCTGCTTTCCTCTGCCTACCTCTTCGGCGATTACAGGCATAAAGTTACGTTATATATGTTCCATTATAACGTGGTACGGTCAACACAACGGTCATCAACACCACGATAGAGCATTTTATTTCATTACTTATTCCTTTTACTCTACAAAATATCTCATAAAAGTACCTTAAAACCATAATTAGTTGTGAGGCCTGTATTATCGGTAGATATCTTTAGTCCCTCAGTGCAAAGTTGGTAAAGTTATAGCGGGCGCGAGGCGTACCTTAGCGATGCGGGTGACTAAGTGATATATGGCCCTGCGGACCGAGCTCCCGATGCATTAGAGCGGAACGCTTTAATGAATGACAGTAGTTTGTTTGTAATAACGAAAAAGAAGTAACCTTTTATGCCGCTCTAAAAACGTTACGTCACGCCCAAAATAACGGTGTAGCTGGACAGAGATGTGTAGCGCACTCACACGTGTCAACACTTATACCTATGACGCGTCCAGTGATGGAAACGGGAGTGAGACTATTGCGATAGACTAGATCTTACCCCGACTAAGCTACTAGAAATTTTAGCTTTTAAAAAAATCCAATTGTAGGCGACCCGCAGTTTGAACCCAGGATATCAAGAACAGCGTTCACGGTAGCAACCACTTGACCAAGTCGGGAGTCAATAAAATAGTAAATAATTAGCAGATAAAACAGTAGCTATAATCAATTGTTCAATAATATTGTTCCAACTTAAGGTGATTCAAAGAGAATTGTTCCGTGTCTTATAAAAATTTACATATGTATTTATATGTGGATATTATCACAGTTTCTAATATTTATATTTATACTCTAATTTCATAAACCTACAGTCAGAGCCGAAGTGAAACTCGCAATATCATTATTTTCCGTAACAGAAGTAAATGATGTCGTAAAGTTTCCGATCCTAAAGTCTCCGAGTTTCTCATTGTACATTTGACCAATAAACGAGTTTAATTAAGACCTTAGTTAAATTAATTTAACTGATGATTTCGATGCAAAATTGAATTACGGCCTTAGAGGATTCCAAAATTAGTTTGACCTAGACAATGGGCGCCATAGTGAAACGATTGTTCAAATGTTTGTAGATCCCCGGCCGGGGCCGTCGTAAACTTGGGCACTGCCCCAGCATTGTCTCGGAGAGATTAGTTCCTTTGCGCAACAGTGTTGCGGTCTTTAATGTGATTTTACTGCGGCTGATTTGCAAGTATGAGCGGATCGTAATACCTGAGGGGGATTATAATTGCGGCGGAGAATAATTATGCGCGCTAATTAAATTTTGTATATATTGGATATTCAATTTTATTTTCAAATTGTGCGCCTATTATCAAAGGGCCCTTCTTCTGTTCATTGGATTTCGTCTAGTTACGGTTTGTTTTGTTCACGAATTATTAAATTAGAACAGCGCGTTTATCATGCCGATATCGATAGTTTTAGTTTTAATGAATTATCGATTCAGATTTGTACGTGAACTTAATGTTTCATAAACAATAATTCTCATATACATGAAGAGCATAAGGGAGCTTAAAGACAATCTAATATGTTTACTTTCAATTCTAATATTGGCTTATAATATTTTTATCAATCAATCTTAATTCAATCGTCAATCGAGAAGTTGACGTAATACGCTTTAAATAGTATCAATGTGTATAGAAACATGCAAAGTTCTTTAACAAAACACGCGTCTTGCGGGGGTCTGTGTGTGCAACACTCCGTTGCGCCCGCATCGCGCGACAAGTTCCACGTCGATTGGAGATAGCTGTATCAGGCGGGACCCTTCGTCTGAAACGGCACAAAGGCGCGCGGAATCACATCTGCGCGACATCTGGTGGCCTTATCGCGAAAGGGCTAAGACTTCGCTCTGCGGAGTTCGGACGGACCGGGCGATACCTTCACCGATATTGTCTTCGAGGGTTCGTAGGTTGTGACGTTAGATGTGAGGGCTATCTTAAGATGACGGATTTAATACCGATAAATAATGAAAGCGTTAGGTGAGTGTTGGTTCTAAGCGTGATTATTCGTGAAGTAAGAAAAGTGTACGTTCAGGGGTTACCTTAGTTGAAATTAAAAAAATCTAGAATAAAACAAAAAATCTAAAAGCATTTCAAATTAAATCACGGATATCTAAAATATTTTGAATTTTAATTTTTCCAAAAATTTTTTTGAGGTACAGTGACATCAATATTAATGAACTCTTTCACATATAGTCCCTTTTTACTGATGAATATCTACATACAAACTACGTAGGGTAAATATTCTTCTGCTCTGCATTCTATAGTTTAAGTGCTTTGAACTGAGATAAAATCATCAGCACCAAAATGTATTAAAAAAACTTCAGAAGTAAGCTCATATGTCACCGTAACATAATATCACTTCTTTATTTGCCCGGAGGGCCAAATTATGAGATAACGTTATACTCATGTCTCATATAATAGCGAGGGCCCCTATTGAAAAACTCTAGTCTCTTGATTGATTGAGATCTTTGCAAAACACGACCGTTGCCAACCGCGGAAATCGAGCCCAGGACCTTTTACAGTGCTCGTGCTCGCAACCACTAGGCCGTCGAAGCAGTCAATAATGTCATGGCGCTGTTAATTAGCGCCATAATAAACTTCAGCGCATGCGATGTTATATAAATATATCCACTAATACACTGCACAGGTGCCACTATGCCGTCGCGTTCACGAACGCCGCAGGCTACTGCCTGCCTTCCTGCCGCATTGGCCCGTCAGTTATATTCACTTTACTAATACATAGTGTATATACGTTATTATGTATTTTAGGGAAATGTTTGAACGGGAATTTCAACGGACGCACGGATGTTGATTCAAGTGCGCCTGGTGATCGTTCGATTAGCTACAAAGTGAAAGTATTTTTCGATTTTTATAGAAGAATGTATGTGTTAGCTTACATAATTAGATACCTTTGTGGAAAACGTCATACAATAATATTACACAAGTGTTCCCAGTAGATTTTTTTAACACGACGGCCGAATAAGAGGTCCTTGGTTCTAATCCCGGGTCGGCTAGTATTGGATTTTTTTGTAATTAGATTCTATTGAATTTGTTCGGAGTCTGAACTCCGCCCGGTCTATGACAATAGAATCATCAGTGAGAGTCTGCTGCGGTCCCCTGCCGATATCTTCTTAGTTACGGGCTTGATGTTACAAGTTGGCAATATAACATTTTTTTTTTTATGAAGAATATGATATTGTGAAACGCCTGTTCCGTGAATCTGGACCTGATAAGTAGTTTGAAAAGGATCAGTTTTTACCCAATAATGGTTAGTTATAACAAGTATAAGGTAGGACTGAACTCGCCTATTTCCGAAGAGGCATAACAAAATATCTTGGAATATGTAGTAAGGGAGTATTTATTTTTGAATCGTGATCGGTCAAGAGGGAACGTGTGAAAGCTTATGAGAAAATTACACGTGTAATATAAGGTTTTCTTATTAATTACATGTATTAACATCACTACGCGAGATGTCACTTCTCTGAATACATGTCGTTACTACTATGCAATATCACATTAATATTAAGAGCTTTCGAAATAGAACAGCAAAGGACAAAAAACCAAAACGCTAAATTTGATGTACAGCTGGGAGTTATTCGACGTAGGTAACTAACGGTGCCTGACATGACAAGATGGTATGTATTGTTTAGTAACAAAATATTTGTACAGATCGTCTATTTTAAAACTGATGATTTTCTTGTGCGACTACGATTTCATGGTTATTCGATATTTAGATGTCACACAATGATACGAAAATTTGTTATTGGTCACGAATCGAAGGTAGCGAATATAAAAATAATCATCTGTTTTGATGACCAACTAGTGCATTATAGACTCGATCGTACCACAGAGCGGACGTGTTGTTCCATACAAAACTCGCAGTCATCGATATAGTAATAGATTTTATGCACTGATCGTCTGATTAGTTGACTTTTTAGTGTAAAGGCGAGTCCAAGGTTGCAGTAAAATCGCTGCAAGCACACAAGTAAATTGTTTACTTTCCTTTACTCATTTTTAAACTGAAAGATCTCGACATAAAAGCTTATAACAAAAATAGTTGAACCATAAGTACCTAGCATGAAGGCAAATCTTTGAATTTCGTGTGTGTGTATGAAATGAGTGATGTATGTATAAAGAACGTAAGATCTGTATGGATGCTTATTTTTAGCATTCGGTGCTCTCTGCCTGCTCTATCTGAGACCTGTCGTAACGAAATGTAAATAACAATAATGGAAACAGTATTACAGATTTTAATATATTTTTATTCCATTTTTTCAGGTAAGCTGCGCTTCGTCATATTATTGCAAATCAAGGTGACGTATTAAATACCTTAATATACGTAATTATGTAATAATTTTATATAAAGATGAGATTTGATATATTTTATGCGCAGTAATTATAATAAATACAATATATGATATAGAAGAAAAGAAAACCATTCGCAATTTCATCTTAGCAACAATAAATACCGATCGATAAATTTCATCAATGAATAAACAAGTTATAGGCACGATGTAGTTCAAACCGCTCCACGCTCGTTCTTTAGATATTTCCAATTAGATTTTATATTTAATTGGACTTAATAATCATGCCCATTTAGCGCTTCTATGCCATTTATTTCATATCCAATACGTGATAAATAATTAACCGATTTTAGTTTTCGCTTAATCGGCTTTTTAGAAAACTCATTTGACTGGCAAATTGTTTTACGTGTCCGCGGAAAATAGCCTCGTGTATTTATAAAGCTTGTGCGTCCGATAATAATTAACTGTTTTTGTGGAACTTGACACAAATTTGGGGCGTTGATGAATTTTCGCAGATTAGGCACTTGCTATTGTGACAAAATAAAAGATGACATTGAAAATATAAAAGATAATTTCATGACTGTATGTTCACGAAGGCCAGGCGGAGGTTTCTAGCACGCACCCTTCTTTATAATGAAGTAACAGTGTACTTTTATATGATGGAATAAGATTTTTTTTCGAATAGATTATTCTAATTATAAAATAGTATCAATTAATCATCTTTAATGAATAATTGAAGTATCTGGTCATTTCATAACGTCTATATTATTGATATTGATTCAAGTTACTTCTAGTGAATAACTAATAAATTAATATCTTTGAAAACCTCGCATTTATTGAAACGAAAACTGATATTTTGATGGCTGATTTTTGGTTTTGTTTTAATTAAAGTATTAAAATATTAATTAGTACCAATAAATGTAGAGGAGACAGAGGTTGTATCTACGATAATCATCATTAATAATTTTCATTTTTAGAGTCTCAATATTAGGCTCGGGTCTCCAATCGAAAGAGATGTATGAGACTGTTTTACGTTACCAAGTTGTTGAATCCCGGTCACCAGAAATAAGAAATATATTAGAAAACATTATTACATATATTCTAAGCTTTCAGAGCACTCACGACGTTTTCCGTCAGTATTATAGCTAGTAACATTTAATCATAGAAGTGTCAGGAACCGAACCTCAGACCATTGTCCCAGGCTATCGCTTTCGTAAAAAGTTTTTATGAACGTATAGGTTATAAGTTGTAAAGACAATTTGTATAACATTTAATCGATGTGAATCATCTAATATTCGTTCAGTTACTTATACAAGTAAAACATAATTTTTATAGAAGTATTTTTTATTATTTTGTTTCAATTATGTACACACAAATCGATGAGTAAAATGGACATGAGCAGATGTACAAGGGCCCTAATAATTCCATGTTGAAATACCTTCTAGTAGGCAGCTACAGTAGATAGTTCCAGTTTTAATAAATATTGCAATGCTTAATTACTGTAAAAGTTAAAACATTTTTTGGATGTCGGTAATGCTGAAATACAATATTATAGATAGTCCGTCGATATTACTTTTTCATATCGATGTTATATTTTCATATACTATTTCATATTGAACATGTATTTTTATGTTCTTAAAATTTGTTCAAGTTTAAATTGTTTTATAAAATTCGATTTATTGATACATGATAACATGATCACGTCATATTGTACAAAATGTAATTCATAGCGGCAGAGCAGAGTTTAATTTTAACCAAGCATCCTACACGACTCATAAATGATACATTTGCGCCTGAGGGTTATCAAATTTATAATATTAGTGTGTGATATTAAAATCATATTAACGGATTATTATAATTATTGATGGTTTCAAATTTTGAAATGACTAATGGGGTCTCTTGCTGCAAGGAACAATTAATTAAATCAGTGAATTAATGTTACGTTAAAATTATATTCACCGATATTACTCTTTTAACCTATCTCTGTATTGTATGTCTTATTATGTATATTATTATTAATGTACAAAAGCCTTACTATCTG
Source organism: Mysoria ambigua (assembly GCA_018245875.1). Taxonomy (NCBI): domain Eukaryota; kingdom Metazoa; phylum Arthropoda; class Insecta; order Lepidoptera; family Hesperiidae; genus Mysoria; species Mysoria ambigua. Next base: position 2,858 of record DWEI01002705.1, on the reverse strand, counting down.
TTCAATTCACGTGATTACTTTGATAAAGACCATAAAGATAAGTAGTAATAAACTGATGGCTCAGAATACGGCCTGTCGCTCCGGGGATCTGGAGTTCCATTCCCGGCACGCACCGATAAATTGACTATGTTTTATGTGCGATTGTAACACTAAATATCATTCGGTGTAACGACGCAAGAAAACACCGTGAGGAAGCCAAATCTCTCGAGAGTTGTTCATAATATTCATCGCGCTCTGTGAAGTCAACCAGCGCTTTATTGGCACGGTATGTTATGACATAGACCATTGGTGCAAATATTTATGTTTGAAAATGTTAAAATAACTGTGTTAATGAAATGACCAAAACTGCCAATACGATGAAAGCGAAAACGTCTGAAATTTATTTAACTATGACAATACCCGGTCGTATTGCATGCGTTCAAACAATACAGTGGTAAATAATGTAAAAACGTGTTTTGAATACGCAGCCGTTTCAAAACAAGAGAATTTTACATTGCGATTTTTTAATTTCGTTTGCGTATGAAAATGTTGAAATTTTTGTTTTCATTGTTTCTGATGTTAGTTTACGGTCGGCACAATAGAATTTGCGTTCTACTGAACTTTACCTTTCCTTCCTTATTCATAAATGTTTATTTGCATTATAATAAAATATTTACCTCTTCATTTGTATGCGCGTATGATGCATACACATGTATATGTATGTATTCTTGTGTTGATCGCTGTATATAACGATATCGATACAATATCGACCCTCCTATCGTTCCACTGTTGGAACATGGGTCTCTTTTCAGAATGGGAAGGTTAAGGTTAAATCTGCCACTATGGCTTAGTGCGGGTTGGCAGACTTCACGCACCATAGTGATTTTTTTTAAGAACTCCAAGGTGTGCAGGTTTCTTCGCGATGTTTTCCTTCACCGTTATAGCAAGTGATATTTAAATTTAAAACAGATTTTTAAAAAGTGCGCGCTAGAATATGAACCCGATCTCCTTCAGTGAGCGGTCGAATTTCAAACCACTATACTATCTCTGCTAGTATATTACTGTTCACTGTATATTATTAGGATATAGTCTGTATGGTTATACTATTGCTTTAATAAAAGTTTATAGAGACAAGTAACAATAATACCTACAAAATCGCAAATAGTTATAAACCTCAAAAAAAGAGAAAGTATTGTTACAATATAAAGTTTTGCCATATAATTATGTTGCCATGTATTATGTTACAAAAGTCTGTAGTTATTCGTAGGCGAATATTGATGAAATTTCAGTAAATCGGATAACGTCTTCTATTTTGAAAACATTAGGATATATCAATGTTTATTTATCGATAGACACTGTCAATGAGATCAAGGCCGGTCCGTTGAATCGCGAATTTCTAGAGAAAGTAAAAGATACGGACCGAATTGACCCTTTCCGATTACTTGGAAACTGATTAATTAGAACGAGAAATTTTCTACTTACAATTAACAAAACAGGAGGGTGTCCCAATCCAATTTGCGCTATAATTATGATGTCATCGGAGTAGGATTTAATTAAAGGGCTTTTGCAGGCCTCCGAGGTAATTGTTGTTCAATGATTCTTTGTAGTCCGAGCCCTCCGCCGCTCCTACTCGGTGATTATGTGCTAGTCTATTAGCTATTAAGTTTTTTGCCGTTCGCGACTCTGCGCTCGTGCGTCTTTGAAACTTTTAAAGTATTATTTGGCCTTGTACTTTTATATAATTTAACTAATACGCCATTAAAAATAAATATATACGGCTTGAGAAAACTTAAATTGTTTTCCGCTCACGAGATTTGGAACTCTTCGTTTGAATGGATTTTTAAAAGTGGTTTTATTAGTCGCTACTCTTCGTAACTTTAGTTAATTTACTGTCTATAATGTGGATCTTTAGCATAACAACATTTATCTCACATTTATCTTAACTTATTTCAGTTGTAAAATGTAACCACGTTAAAAAGGTTGAGAAAAAATGTAACACATGACGCAGATTTAATAACTATAATATATTATAAAACTTTATTTGTTAATTTTACTATCGTATATAAGGCTTAAAAGTATGTCTTGTTTAATACAGAAATTTCAGATTGTAATGTTCAAATTTGTAATAGAACAAGAATAATAATACTTATACAACTACGAACACGAGGTTTATGTTACATTTATTAATAAGCAGGTAGAAACTAATGTACTTATAAGATAATGTAATGGTAGGCATTGGCGCTGTTACTGGCGGTGGGATTAAGACGGATTATGCAGCTTAGATGTGGCTACAGCCTACATATGAACCTGTAGGAGGCTTATGGGCCGGAGCCGAGGTGGAGCGTGTGGGCGCTCATTGATTTACCAGTGCATGTGTATCACGTATGCATACACAGCATTGAGTGGTAAGATTCATTAGAATGTATACCGTCTGTTATGATGCAGTGGCTTGCACCACTGAACCTTGATTGAAGTGTTACAAGCGTAGTTCAAAAGCTGGGTTTAGTATAATCTCTGTCAATTGTATTTAAAATACTATTGTAGATTACTACCACCGACATACATATTAGTAACTCATGGATGTATATATGTTTGCATATTAATAAACGTAAATACAATCTAACAAAAAAATAACATTTGTATTCAAATAGTCAAATAAATATTATTTATATTTACGTCAGTTTATTTTACATATAATTCTTCTTCTGCCTTTGTATTGTAACTGTACACAAGAAAAAGAACTCCGCATATTATTTCGCGGAGTGTTCACTTACCTGACCGTTCTCTAGTTAATTACGTTATTAACTAATTTACGATATAAGGTGACTTCAGTGGAAAAAGCGGTGTGAGTTGTATAGTGGTGGGCACACCACACAGCC
>DWEI01002704.1:0-13872 GCA_018245875.1 Mysoria ambigua | reverse complement strand
GAACGATCAATTTGATTCACCTTAGATACAACAAATCGAACATGATTAATCTCAACAGGAATGTGGTAAACTTTCGTTACGCAAGCAATATAATTTAGATTCTGTAATCGATGGGTGGTTGTGGGGCGGGCGGTGAATCGACGTGGGCGCGCTTTCCAGCTCGTCGGTGTTGCAGGGTGAGTCACGCGCAGAGCACGCGGGCGGGCGGCGGGCGGGCGGGCGGCTCGCGGCGCGGGCGCGGGGCAGCTGCAGCGCTGGTGAGACCCGTGCGTGGCGCTCGCGCGCCGCGGCCGCGCCTCCGCGTGCAGTGTAGCACGCGCCGCCCGCGGCCGCACATCGCTCGCCTCGCTCCGCCGAGCCGCCCGCGCCGCCTCCCCGCTCTGCCGCACCACGCGTCCGCTGGGCGCGACGCGCGGGCCGCGGGCCAGGCCCGCGAGCCTGCTGCTGCTCGCCGCGTGGCTGGCGGCCGTCGCCGCCGACCTCGCCTGTCCACAGGAGCCCCCGGCGGCGCAAGTGATCTGTGCTTCCTGCCGCTCTTACGAAAACGCCCGCGAGTACAGCCTACGGGTGATTCGCGAAAGTTTGCTCGCCAAGCTGGGATTCGCCCAGGCGCCCAACACCACGGGGCGGCAGCTGCCGCGCGTGCCCGCGGACCTCATGGAGCGGTTCGAGCGCAGACCACCACCGGCGGGAGTGCAGGCTGATGCGCCTGCGCTGTCTCGGACCTTCGTCACGCACACCGAGCAGGACGATTTCCTCGCCCGCACTGATAATGTCCTCATCTTTGCCCGTTAGTATTCTACATTCGCAATTTTTATACTCAATTTGAAGTTCCTAATCAGTCAGTTAGCCATTGATAGAGTCAAGTTCGATGACCCGTACAGATGACGATTTATAAAATTCTTTTTTTATTCTGGGATGCTTCTGTATTGAATGTACATATAATTTTTAGTTTTTGTAATTTTTACTTTCATCAAAGGTTTTTTTATTATTAATTATTTTTTAATATAATTCAGCCGATTAAAATGTTGTGATAGCTATGATAAGAACTAGAATTGCACATACTAACATTGTCGCCTGCTGGTCCCGGTATCTGGAAGGCGCGCGATTGAAAGTTTGGTCAACTGTTCCACGTGCGAGTAACTATTCGCCTGACATAGTCCACAGAGTTCATTGACAGGCACGTGTGCAGCTTATAAGTGGGTAAGGCACTCGGTGATCGTCTCACGCACTGCCAATTTTAATTAACCAAAGATAACTTCAACTCCCAACACGTACGATTGTCTATGGTTCTACGTTAAGATTGTTATCTGTCGTATCAAACAGCTCCTGAATAACAATTCGTGTCATCCTAACGTATGTTTTGAACACCTATTAGGACATATATAAATTATTAGCTTCATAATGTACATGTCACACGTAAAGTATTTTTTCGTATCTTACTGAAATCTTTTCATTTAGTCACAATTGACATAGTACAGGACATGATACAACTTGTATAGCAATATTTTAGCGTTTCACTTAATGAAAATAATTATGATAGGTATTTAATTTAGGTATAATCTGAAACAAAAGATGTATAGGATGAGAAGAGAAGACAGGGTTATCTATATTGTAGTGTGTACAAATAAGCGATCTCGTAAAGCTAAGGGGCTTCGACCGCTCATGATAACGTCTACTTTAACGCCTTTAACTTGCGCAAATACATTCACATGTACTATATAATGCATGATATACCCATATATTCTACAAAAAATATTCAGAATAATCTTTAATAGGATATGTAAAGAACAGTTTTAAAATAAAGTCATTTTAATAACTACATTTTTATAAACATATTGTACACATTTTTATAAAAAACTTAATTTTTTTTTAACAATTAAACAACTTGCTATTGATTTATATATGAATAAAGAAGAATGAAGAAATTTGAATATCACTTTTTAGTAACAATACTTTATTTTCTCTTCGATTGAAATAGAATAGAAGTTTTTTATAATATTCATAATCATTGATTTCAGAGAACCCATTACAACTAAAATAAATTACGTGCAATTGTTACAATTGTAAAGATTCTTATTTGCTCATTATTCAGATCTCATTAAATATACGTAAAATATGTATTATCTGCTCATGTTATCGATATATTGTATTAATTGCAGTTGTATGTCGTGAATTTCTTTAATAGTCAGGTGGCATTTTTAACTGTACTGCATTATAAGTTTTATTCCATGAAACAGGGAAAAATATAAAGCAATAGTTATAAGTAATGTAATTTCGGAATGTGTCATGACCTACATGACGATAAATGTTGTTGTTATATTTAGCACAATTATCACAGTCGATAATGTATGTTATTATAGTATTTACGAGTTCGCTGGGTAAGCGATAGGTCGTCGATACGACACGACAGGGTTCATTGCAGATGTCTTGTATTCGCTTATTCCTTTGTCAACTTACATAATTATAATGTGAAATTTGTTTTATTAATTGACGAGGCCTGGATCTTGCAATGTGGAGCTACGTCGCTATAATTATTACGATCAAAATTAGGTATCAATCAGGTATGTTGCAGTTTGCAGTGTTTGTGATAAATTTGGAAGCGCGATTGTGCATGTTGTGATGATTTACAATTTTATCACGGAGTATTGAGAAGGTGCGTGGCCGCCACCACTAAACCTTTTAGCTCCTTGCATAATTTTGTCAGATCACATCACTTTTGTAAGGTTCAGATATATGATTGTAATAATTATTTAATAGATTTATAAATAACCCGTTTACCCAGTTGACCGAATGTACTATACTGAAGGAATATTTATATGGACACGTATCTATAATTATAAAACGGATACAACGAAATATTTATAAGTGACATTAGCGGTATTTTCTTGTTGTTGGAAGTGTAGTTCTAGTTATAGTTGTTGTGTAGGTTATACTTTAGCCGGAAGCAAAGCCTAAACCATAAACTGCACAATTAGGCGGGAAAAGTGAAGTATGTGCGTACGATGCTATGTGTAACTGAAGTCATAAAAAAGCAGTTAGTTTAGTGGCGGCGTGTGTCTGCGGCGTGTAGGCGGTCTTTGTGCCGAGTGCGCGTGTCGTTGGGTACCGCCAAGGAATACTGCCCTCGACTCGTAATCGTGCAAACGCACCGCCTCCGTATCACTGAGTGACACAATTCCTGACACATTACCTAATAATATCAACGTGCGTTACCGTAATTGCAGTGTGCAGACATATTTAAATTTCGAACGAAGCCCGTGTAAAGCGCGACTGTGAACGATAAAGATCCCGCATTGTTCAGAAAGAGGATTAGGCCTACCGGGGACACCTCTATAAAAAAAGCGCACTTGTGGTTCTTACCTCTCGGGTGGTGTGGAAAAAGAGCCAGATGTGGAAGTAATCGAGAGAATTGTGTTGTCTCTATCTTATATCTCTAATAAATTTAATGGTTTTGTCTTTAAAAATAGCGGTGGGGCTAGCTTCAGAACGGCTGTTTTTCCCACAGCACTTTATGAGAAATCAGATTAATTCTGTATAGGCGACAGGCTGTCAGTACACATCTATAATTCAATAAAATATATATTAGTAGTTCACATTCGCTTAAATGTAAGACCATAAAAGAATAATTTCAATAATCCCGCATCTAGAGAACATATTTTACTAATTCCTAGGCACTCATCACATCGAGATGACTAGCAAATGACTCGTTGCGTACTGAGTTTGTCATTTTTATAAATAACATTTCTTATCATAAAACGCAAGGACATGAAACTTGCTGGTCTCTTTAATTGCGATATCATTTTTCTTAACAGAGATGTCGTATAATTTTGCACGTAGTACATTGAAATAAAACTAATAGAATTGGTACGAGTACCCACTATGTATTTAAATGTATCTAAAATTTTATTTGAATACTCTTTTTCAGGACTTACTGTTTTCTAATAATAAAAAATATATTTTTGTCTTAAAAATTGAATCTTTACAGCGTAATTCAATACGTTGAAAGTTTATAATTATATCGAGCTTACAGTTTTAAAAACAACGAAGGCTTTTCGAAATAACAAATAAACAAATGAATAGTTCAAATTGTACGAAAAATTTTGTTCCTTTTTAGAGTGATTTTATTCGATTGATACATGCATGAATACAACATATCAGAACGTTAATGATTCGCACAGTTGGCCACAAACGGGCCAGTTTAGTTCGCCGGGATGACCCACGTACGCATGGCATGACGCGCCGTGACGCAGCCCGCGCGCGGCGGCCGCGCGCGTCGCTCGCGGCTGTGACGGGCGCGTGGCTCGTCGCGACGGGGACGACCATTTATACCGATCGATTGTTTTGGCTGCTCCAAGCCACCTTAATTGCTCGGGAATCAAGACGTCTCCTGCTTATGTACCAGGAAAGAATCATATGATTAGCGTTCAAACGTTATCTTTAATATATCTACTAAAACGTTTATGGTTTTTCGTCAGTTTGTTTTATTTTAAATTAACTGCGTATATATTATGTTGACCGTCCAGTGTTTTTTACATAACATTTCCAATACCTTATATTACCAATTGATTATTATATAAAGGAGCCGTACTCTTTGAGTAGATAAATTACAATATATTTGCATTTTTTTCTATCTATTATATTGGATAATTTTTGAAAAGCAACAAGTAACGTATGGAGTATGAAGTATGGAGGTTTCTTAAAGAGATCTAAAGTTTCTGAATTTTATACTATCGAGCGGACCTGGGTTGTAATGTTTTTTCAAATTTTTTTTTTATTTTCTTTTATTTTCTAGTAGTGGCTCGCAGTTCAGATTTTTGCCGTTGTATGGGCCATAGGTTCAGTCGGGCCGAAGAGTGTTACACTTCGCTGCTTCTTCGGAGATTACTAATACAGATAGTAATTGTAATCACATTATTTAACGGATTTATTCAATTATAAGACTCTTTACTCTCGTGGCCTTACGCTAACTTGTCTATCTCGTGGTTGCTGTGATTGCTATGGAAGCACCGATAACTCACGATCAGAAATATTAAACATATTGATAATGTAATACACGAACATTAAACATAATTCACTAGCGACTTACATACGAAAAAAATGAGGTTAGTAACGAACAAAATCAAATTCTCATATGTTTCGCTTCTAGTCAACATATTGTTTTCACTATATTATATACGCTCTTGGCTTAGATACATACATGTATACGTATATATACATACATGTGTATGTATGTACCAATGTATTGGAATCTTTGGATCGCATTTTAATCAATTTAAAGATGTCCGAATTGGTTTAAATTTGCACACACATAGGCACAATACCCCACGTTACGCTTTTGTAATACGAGTAGTAACATTACTTTTCGTCAGTTATTTAAATCTTATACTAATAATAATTTATTACTTTTTAGTTTTATTATTTATAAAAACTTAGTTTTAGTTTTTTACATTATAATTCAATTCAACAGGCTAACCATCTATATCATAGTGGGAGGTAAATGTAACTGGTGAAAGTTAAGAGTGTTGTAAATTCTTCTGCCTGCTTTCTTCGGGGATTACAGGCGTGATGTTACGTAAACTATAATTAATTTCCTTGATATGTTTGTTCACTTGTCAAATTAATTATCACGTGTCAGCATTTTATGGATTTTTTTCAAAAGTTAGGACAAAGTTACATATTGCACCTCGATGTACGCCAGCTACAATAATATATTGTAACTTCGTAACATAATGTACATTAAAAAATGAAAAGATTTACTGTTAGCTATATTAAGGTAATTCTAGAGACACATATTTATGTATTGACGTCATACAAACAGCTTCATTCTGATACGGACATGACAGGCTCAAGAGCACAGTGCTTAGATTGTAACCTAATCGACAACACCGATAAGAGTGGATTTTTGATGTCTCATTTATAACATATATGTACACTTTTAGAAAATACATGCAAAAGATATCTGTATAGTAATATAGCTTTATATTTACTTATATATGTAGTTTTTTAACCGCTTAGATTCCTACCACCACAAGGCAGGCAGTACATACTTCACCGTCTGCCGTCTCTGGAAATATCTTAAATATCTGGAAATGTTTTTATTTATTCGCTGGAACGATACATCATAACGTGTCCAATCGTAAAATAAATTTAAAATTATTACTTTTCGGAACTCTATTATGCTCTTTAGAGTGATTGCGGATATCTTAAGTGTAGGGTTGCCTATAACATCCGTTGATTTAATAGGGTTGTGATTGTTAGCAGCACGGCATCTCGGCAGCTGAGCCCGCATCGCGCGACCACCCTCGAGCCGTGCAAAAAATCTCCACATAACCGAGGTGTTGATCAGACTGCATAACACATTATACCACATTTAACTGAACATTACTGTATGTAGAAAACGATTTTAGATTTACATCATGGTACATTTCAATTTATTCAATCTTTTATTAAATTAAAGAGTTTCGATAAATAGGTATACAGGTATAAACGTATAAAAAATCTATATGAACTACTGTCTTTGGTTTAAGAGATAATGGGCTTTGTAAGTATTATTTTAAATTGAACCAATGTAACCTACATGACAAAAAAAATCATGTTTTAGTACATCTTAAGCCGAAGTACGTATGCCTGAACTACAATCTTGGCAGTTCAAATAAAGACTGTTTGCTTTGTCTGGTTCATGATTGTTCTGAGCATTCTGAAAATAGTTATATCTCATTAGGTTTGTGTACGAGGGTGGAACTGGTCACCGTTTCAATTTATGTACAGATTAACTCATATGAATATTGCAATATGTTTATCGCAAAACATTGCACGGTTATTCTTAAAGAGCCGTCTGCACTTATATGAACATAACACACAAAGGTACTCGCAACGACCGACATCGAGCGATCGGCCATCTATGCGTGTCGATTGTGTGCGTATCGAAGTGCCTATCGAATCTGAATCATTGCTCTGTGATCACATCTCGCACACAACGCGACGCGAGATGGCGGCGAGCGGGTGCACGGCGTGCGTCCGAACGCTCCGTCCAACTGTGCGAACAACATGAGCCACCTTGGCACCAGAGGTTGTTAACCGGGCCATTATACGGGCACAATTGAGGCCAGTGTGCGAGCGAGTTCAAGAGCAATTTAGGTTCCGTAGGTCAGTTCGGCGAAGGTAACCTTGACATTGACTACAATAGTGCCACCTGCATGTGGGCATTGCCGCGGGGGAAACATTGAGAACACCCTGTTGCGTCTACTGGAGTGGGACCTGTCCCACTGCTCATAGAAAATCGAGCTAGAGACTACACAGCCATAACATACAATGTGCGTGTATATAGCTACAAAATCTAAATGCATAATTTATTCTTTTTGGTAGTATTAAAAAGTTGGTTGCAATAATAATAACATATTTCCAATTTTATTTTTTTAAGATTCGCGGAAGGCCGTGACTACTTGTTAATGGCGGGAATTCAGCGTATAAATAACCAGTTATAAAGTGAGTCAAGATGCTACTATTTTATATCCTTTACGCGAACTTTATGATGAGTCGTATACTTGTATTTCAAAATAGCTGCTATGTAAAGTCGTCGCGACGAATTTCCAGGAGACAGTACAAAAGGGTCAGACAGAAAAAAAGAAGTAGCTTTTAAATTGAGCGGCCGGAGACGAAAGCATGATCGGCGCGTCTTATTTTCCAATAGGGCTGTTTTGCTTTTTGGTGCTCCATTTAATAATAAACATTTTTGTTGTATATAATTTTTAAATTAAATTATTTACAATTAAATTAATATAATTATGTATTAAATCGGCGAAAGTTAGAAAGTGCGAATATTTTTTGGGTGTTAATATAAGTGTATATTTGTATTTACGTATATTGTAGGTATATAAATTACTCTTCAACAATATGGGTAATTGGTAAACGCAGTAATATTTGAGCCGGTGCGGGAGGCGTTAATAAAGGACATTGCAACCCGCCACCGAGACTCGTTCGACACCCGTACGACCCGTACGGCTGCAGATATTTGTGATTTGTTGCATCCTTATTAAACGAAAAGAATAAGAGGATGTTGCGCTAATGCGTTATCGCTGATTGCAATATATTATGCACTTACCACTTCAATGCACTCGGAACGTCGATTTCAATTTGACCACATCCTGCTTTCTCAAGATCATCGTCTGATTGTTGAACCTCCGTTTTTTATTTAAATCATCATCTTCTAGAATATAAACATCAATTTATCAAAAGACTTGGACACACATCGCCAGCGTGCTTCTCAAAGTTTGTATTTTATTTCTTAAAATAAATTACTTTTCAACAAACAATAATCTTGGTTTAAATTCTTTGAGAAATAAGAGTTAAAGTAATTTAAGAAGAATTTAGGCCACCATTTCTAAACAATATCTTAAAAGAAGATGGTCTGCGATTCGATTTTTAAGTAGGTAAATAAAATGTAGATATTCGTATTTTTACGTAAAACTATTTGAGTTACGATTTGCAAGAAGAGTTTATGTAATTAAGTATTCATAATGGATAGTGCATTGTTAAGGCGGTATCCATTGTGTATTGTTTGTGGTTGTTCAATCGGATACACGCAGTTTTTGGTAGTTTTACAAATTGTGTCCGAGGGGTCACACAAAACGGATCAATGGACTCGAATCTTTGTCGCGCGTGTTCGTTGTCGTGCCTGCTTCATGTCACAACATGTGACACCAGCTATTAGTAACTTTTTGTGACTCCGTCCAGTACACTAGATGGAACACGGTTTCCGTCCATCTCCTTCCTTTCCTACTTAATTTATAAATACTGATTGAAGTCGCGACTGCGATTCCTTGACCTGTAAATAGATATACTTATATTACATACGCTTTTAAATTTCATAGGTGTCTCTACAAAGATACTAAAATTAAATATTAGTTACCTAATGTACTGATACTGGAATAGAGAAAATTATTTTAAATAAAAGGTAATGATTTAACGAATTGGGTTGTAAGTGCAAATTTTGATATGGAATCATACAAAAAATTACTACAGTGGATGTAAATTTGAAAATCTTGATATAACTTGGAAAATAATTATAGTGTTTACATTTAATAATACATAAACCTTTTAATATTACTTTATTCTTGGTCTTCTAAAAGTCTGCTTTTAGAAAATAGAAACATTAAATCCGTAGTCTATCATGTTGGATAAATATGGAACTGAGAGACGGCACGTCTATTTGCGAACTTTAAAACGGCTATATCGTCATAATGTTTACTTTTACCGTTAGAAGAAGTCAAGTCTTTAAAACATGCAGGTAATTTCTCGATTTGTATGTGACCGTTGAATGTGCGAGTAATTGCTGTGTCTGGATAGCCTGTTCTATACTGCGATCAGCCTGTTGCCAGTCTCGTCTATTGCATAGCATGTGAGATTAGCTGAGGTCCTAAAATGGCGCTTGGAATCCTTTGCACCCCATGTCTACGACAATGTCCTTCCACCGTTTATAACATGGCTAACGAAATTTATTACACACTACCGGATCATTTTAAAGTTACCGGTTTTATTCGATGAGATTATTCTCCTAAAAAATATTTTTTATAACTACAAAGAAAATATAAACTTAAAATAAAAGTTATTTATACAGCGTTCCGCTATAGGACTACGTAAAAGAGTACGTACATGCTTTATATATCTTAGGACGTAGAATTGAGGCGGCGAACAAGGTCGGTAAAATATTTGTCGGGAGTTGTGAGAACTTCGTCATTACATTTGTAATAAGGCAATTGTAAATTAATTATTGTACTTTAAATGTCGTTTCTTTTGCTTTCCAGGTAGGATACCATTTATGTTAATTCTCGGAATACTACACGTTTTTTCCAAGCTAAATATATTTCTTCCTATAACAAAATCGTTACATAAGTATTTCGTACTAAACAGCACTATCGTTTTTATTCTAATATTATTTTTATTTTTCCGAATATTTCTAATTTTCCTACGGATTGTCATCTATTTTCTGTAATGTTTTCTTACTAGGTTCATGCTATTTAATCTTTTCATCCGGTAAAGTTTTTTATTTGATTTTACCGTTTTCCGTTATTGATGAACAAACTTCGCGATAATTTCTCGCAAAAATTGGCCCAACTTTATTAAACATCATTTTGTGATAGTGATAGTGTACTTTGACTAGTTTCCGTATTAAGACAATTCTAGTTCATGTAGGGTAGGGTAGGGTTATTATTAAGCAGACAAAATTATTATCTTTTTAATTTAATGCAACAAAAATCTTCATTTTATGATATAAAATATAACTCTTAAATAAGTTTATGACGTAAACTTAGGACCACTTTCAACAATGTTTCATCATTATCATTAGGGAGTCCACTTCTAAACAAGCCTCTCCGAAGTTATTTGCACATAATTCTACCGGTAAAACGAAATAAAGCATGAACAAATGTCATTTCCAGAACAGAAATGTAATTTTCAAATGTAATTTCCAGAACTTTATAACAGTATGTATTATTTTTGCAAATGGACCTCATTAGTGCTGTGCACATATTATGTTAAGCCAAAATGATGAAAAACATGGCCATTAAAACTTGTATAAAATGTCATTTGTCAGTCTTATCATGCAACACAATGTCAATGGAAAGTCATCGTCCGTCACCGTCAATAACAGATGTTCGTAGCGAAAATGGGTTGCTAATATGATAGAATAGAAATTAGTTTGATTTTAGTCTCTCTTATTATTTATTCCTTTAGTAGGTAATTGAAATGTGTATTATAGTGTCATTTATAACTGTACTTAAGTTACAAAAAGTTACGTAATATTGTTTTGTTAGGTTTGTATTGTCATATAGAAATGTTTATACAGACATTTCAAGTAGCCCCTTTTGTCATAAGACCATGGAGGCATTGTCAACATTGTATTCGATTAATATCCTCACAAGCTCAAAACCAGTTTTCAAACAATGAAGGACCATGGAATTTGTACTCTCAAAAAGTGTCAAGTGGCATATTAGGCAAAGATGACCATCAAGAAAAAGTTGTACAGTGCTTGCAAGAGATATACCAAGAAGTCGTATTATTTAAACGACCGATTCAATCTACTGAAAGATCAATTTTCAATTTTTTTAAGAAAAAAGAACCAGAAAAAATTGCGGCACCTAGAGGGCTTTACATATATGGAAGTGTTGGAGGAGGAAAAACCATGCTGATGGATCTTTTTTATGAAACTGTACCAGTAATGTCCAGAATATTATTGTTTATATCAATTTTCCTACATAACAATAAATTATCTATCTCTTCAATAATAATAGTTGTGATGTGACATTTTAACAATAAATTATTTTAATTTTTAGATTAAAGAAAAACTAAGGGTACATTTTAATTCATTCATGTTAAATATTCATGCAAGAATTCACGAACTTAAAATAAAATCTGGCAAAGGTGCTAGTTCTTTCCGAGATGAGGGTTCCAAGCCTTTCGATCCTATACCACCAGTAGCAGCTGACATCACCCAGGAATCGTGGCTTATTTGTTTTGATGAATTTCAAGTAAGTTGTCATAAATATTATTCCATATCTGTATATACATATTTACCATCAGAGCTGGTCACTGGGTCTCTGTATCAGTTTATATGTTTCTATTTCTATGATCTTAAATTTTTAATTTCCGTTGTTATAATATTTTTATATTACTCTAGTTCTAATACATGTACCGTTCACATCATATCTAAAAATATTATGCAAAACAGAGAAAAGTTGCAAATTGTTGTTACTATACATTATTTGTTTGGTAGGTGACGGATATCGGTGATGCTATGGTATTAAAGCGCTTGTTTACTCAGCTCTTTGACAATGGTTGTGTTGTGATAGCAACTAGCAATAGAAAACCTGATGATCTGTACAAGAATGGATTGCAGAGATCTAACTTCTTACCATTTATACCCGTATTAAAACAACACTGCAATGTTATTCAGTTAGATTCGGGAATTGACTATAGATTGAGGGGGTCTGGCAGCAAATATAGCAAATATTTTATGTAAGTAAAGATTGGGAAACTATATATAAGTATGGAGTCAAAAAAATTGTTGAACCATGGTTGTAACAAATAGATATGCTTTTCATCTTTAACCTTTTTGACACTGGATTTTTGTTTTGTTCACACTCCATCGTTTTTTTTCTATTATAAGCTTGTTTGCTTTACTTGTACAGTTTAGTTGTACAGTGTATTCTATTTCACTGGCTGTTGTAAAACAACATTGGTTTACTTAAGTAATGAATTAATCAAAGATGTATAAAGGATTCCAAATCATTAAGATTTGGTGCTGTATAGTAGCATGTTTTTAAGATGATGACATGTATTGTTTTTTATGGATAATATAGCATATTTTAAACTTAATAAATAAGAGTGGAAATTGTGAAATTCATCATTTTAATATTTGAATATTTTTTTTGACATTATTGCAATGTTCACTTAGAAGTATAATAAATAATGATCAGTCTCCCTAATGATTAAAAATAAAAGTTATTATTTTCAGAACAAAGGTCAGTGAACAGAATGAAGATGTTAACAATCTGTTTAAGCAGCTTATATCTAAAGAAACAGACACAGTGCGGCCGCGAGTTATTAATATTTTGGGTAGAAATGTAAAGTTTGCTAAATCTTGTGGAAGAATCTTGGATTGTACTTTTGATGAGTTATGTGACAGAGTAAGTTTTAATCATTTGTGACCCCATAGTATTAGCTATAATATATTCTTTATAATCTTGCTTATTTTATTTGTTTGTTACAATACATCCATAGGTTGTATCCACGAACGGTGCATTTAATCCTTAATGCCATTCTCCACCAGTCAAGCATGTGTAGTCATACAAAATATTTATTAATATAAATATAAATAGTGTAGACATATTTCATGATTCGGTCTTAAGTCTAAAAAAAACTTACCACACACTTCTGCTCTGTTATAAAATAATATTGTATTTTTAGAACACCTTTTATATACAATGCAACCTTATGTAAACGTGTTCTAGTGGAAAATGTTGTCTGCTCCTCTAATTGGCATATGTACATGCACCATTAAGTCAAAAGTTTTGTATGTTGTGCTGTTGGGGGGTCTTTGAATAAATAAATAAATTATACCTCAGTTCAACACCTGCTTGGGTTCTTTAAACAAAGCCACAGAAACAATTACTTTCATTTCATTACTGTTAGTACCATACCAAATGTCCTGACACTCTTCAAATAATTGGAAACGAATTGTTTATCTGTGTTATTTCCTGCGAGTATTAGTTATTCAACATTTACACCTGTTCAGTCATATTTTTATCAATGCAAAGTTTTGTGAAATTCTGGGTAATGTTTGATTGTGTATTTTATCTAATCATATGGAGCATTACATTCTGTATATATGTTTACGCTCAGTGAATAATTTCACATCAGCATTATAAATTTTAATATTGTTATTGACAACACACCTTATCTCTAAGGAGTATTAAAATTTTCTAAATGTGTTTCAGCCTCTAGGAGCTAGTGATTATCTAGTGATATCCAAAACTTTCCACACAGTATTTATAAGGGATTTACCACAATTGTCTATAGTGAAGCACAGATCACAGATAAGAAGATTGATAACACTCATTGATACACTGTATGATAATAGAGTACGGGTAAGTGGCTTCTAGTTAATTTTATGACTTGGAAGAATAAACAGGATCTTTCAAACAAGAATCACATCTATTTATTTTATTTTTATTTTTATTTATTTATATCTTTTCCACTTAGAACCATCAGATATCACTTGTCTACGTCAATGGAAGAGTGTCAGAAGGGCCCAACTCTACATGTAGTGGATATTGAGTTAAACCCCTTTGAAAACACTCCTCGACTTAAATC
>DWEI01002703.1:0-13873 GCA_018245875.1 Mysoria ambigua | reverse complement strand
CCATCTGATATCTAACTGGACAAAAACAGTGCGATTGTAGCTATGCAGCTCATAAATATATGTAGGTACATACAAAATGTAACATCGCACATGTATTCCCGAAGAGATAGGCAGAGCAATGCAGTATACTCCCATGTTTCACCGGTTATGTATATTCACGGCAGAGGATTTAGCACGATCCACCAGTTACGTTTACGACTTATAGAGACTAGATAATTATATCGGAATATTAGAAATCGTTGAATATTTGACACATTTGAATTGCAGTTAGCAATACCAAGCGATAGTACTAGGTAGCTATGTAAAAGAAACGCGGCATGTTTGCAAGAATAGAGATATTTGGTACTCCGTGCTCTTTGCTATCCTGTGAGGGACCCGGCGCGATGATATAGGTACTCATAACATTACTATTAACTACTAATGGTACTTAAACAACACAATATGACCTATTTAAAAAAAAGCCACCAAAATGAGTATACATCTTTACGGATAGAAATTTCCCCGCACTGGGAACTGATAAAACTTTCCACTTAAACTTTTTAAAGCCAACAGTCAAAGTTAGCGGAAACTTAGACCACGTATATTTCAAATGGCTTTACGCATATACATATGTACAGACATATGTATATATTTCTGGATATTCGAATTCGGTACAATCTTCATATAAATATAATAGATACCCTTTTATAATATTGTATATTTAAACAAAATAAAAAACTCCTCTGAAACACGAAAAAGAGGGATACGAGCGATCGAATAGAACTGTGAAAGATACTGCATGAAAAATATTTTTCACTTAACTGCATGTAAAATATTTTTCATGCAGTTAAGTGAATTTATTATTACATTACGAGTAAATTAATCTGGTAAATCTTCTGATTTTTTTATTTCTGGTAAAACTAAGAGCCCACAAGTTTCTGCTCATTTTCGCCACGCGATGTGCCCGCTTGTTCTCTACGTACCGGGACGACAGTCGCCGGGCAAACCGACGGGCGGTGGGCTCAGACAGCGCCGCACCATTTTTAATCAGGATTTTTCGTATGAACATACGTGTTACAAGCGGTGATAGCTTAGCGGTTTGAAATTCTGCCTCTCGCTCTGGGGGTTCTGGGTTCAATACGCACTACTCCAATATGCGTTTTATTATTAAATATCACTTGGTTTAACAGTAACGGAATTCGTAAGAAAACTTGCATACCTAAGAGTTCTCAAAATAAATGTTTAAAAAGTCGCCTAAAGTGTTGTCTGCCAAACCGCACTTGGCCAGCGTGGCAGACTATGCTCTTAACCCTCTGTTACAATATGAATGAAAGAGTCAACAAATGTTACGAGGATTACAAGCTAGGCCACCAGTACTATCTTGTACATATATTATTTACATTTTATTACTGCCTAAATCTGTTTTCTTTTAATCTTTTCCCTTTAACCTTCGTGTTATCTATCTTTTTATCAGATTTTACTTTTATCTATATCTATCTATTTAGTGATATTTGTTTTAACTGGGACTGAAATTATCTACCAGTTAAAGGTGCATGAAAACAAGCTGCATAATTTTACAATAAAGATTACTATTTTTAGAATATTTAAAACAATTTGTTAGCAGACGACGAATGCAATTAGAACCATCGCGATAAAACGAAAAACATATTTAACTTTAATACATTAGTACGTTGAACTTTCGACTGTTCATTCGTGTTTCGTTCAATTCCCTGAAATATCCAAAATGTTCTCGCAGACGTCATTGTCGCGCGAACCCGAATAGCGGCACATTTGCGTGACAACGCTCGACTTTTGAAAGTAACACTAAATTGCCGCAGGTACACCATGATTCACCGCATCGGTGTAAAAGTTACCCCCAATTAATTTCGAGCATTCAAATTCAGAACAAACTTCAGACGAAAATTATTATTTTTTTAATTGCGAACAGCTAACAGGTGATTAAAACTAGCGCGATTAAATTGCAGCAATTAAATCTATAAGGTTTTTCAGTGCCGCAAGAATTTACAAAAGACGGCTAAGATGTTTCAGCAGCATGAAAGGCTAGGATAGCTTCGGTCGGCGTTACAAGGTGTCGTTTAGACGAAGTGGTCTCATCCAATTAAGAGCGGCTCGCTGGATAGCTACCAGCGTTTTTGTAATTGTCTCCCAGTATTTTACCTTTTAAATACGCCACGTCCACTTTGCTCTTATATCCTATGATTGCACCAAATACTTAATATTGAGAGGATCACACTAACTTACACATTTGTAGTTATTGTATGTGTTTCAGATGTTTTTCTTACTAATTCGTGTGTTTTGTTTGCGGCATCTGACAATAAATATGCAAATAAAATAACAAGAGTGAGAATGAGACTAAGGGTGAGATTATCTAGAGATTGCGAAAATGTTAACATATCATGAAGCTACTGAAAACTGGAATTGCACTGCACTCCTCTGCATACTTCTTCGGCGACTATAGTCGTGATGTGTAAGTTTTAATTAAAAAACTATAACACGCGTACAGGCTAAATATAATCTGTTCCACGCGTGCTTCGTCTCACTTGGTCGTGGCTCGAGTGTTCGTAACATGGAGAACCAGCTCGGCACCCGTCTATACGTCGAAGCAGTTCCGTTGACCCGGTCTACACACGAGCTGACTGCAAGAAACCAACTACAAACGACCATTTAATTACCAGCTACAAGCGGCGGGACTGGCTGTTTACTTTTTCAATACGCAAGTATTTACATAATTAAAAAGTTATCAAACCGCGCTGGAGGTCAATTAGACACATAATTTCCTTTTGCGTATATCACTTGTAGATTACTCTTGCATAAATCATATGTAACATCATTAAATTATACTCGTGATGGGTACATTTAATGACTAATTAGAATGAAGAAATAAATGATATTTTTTATACGAAAATTAAATTCGAAACGCTAATGGAACGGAACAAATGTCGCATTGCCTTTCCGATATTTAATCTCTATCCAGCGTGGTATTTCTATTTACTGTTTACATCAAAGAGATCTAGGGAAATGGGGCAATATAAGAGATAGAGGCGAACAAATACAGAAAATACAGGTTGAAAGGCTTCGCGTAGTGTAGTGGAGCTAATCTCGCGCGCTATCAGCGAGTGCGCTCGACTTGTTCAGGAGTACGACAGCGAATATGCAAATGAAGAGAATTGGAAGTAGACGCGGCTCAGTGCCACTGTCAAGGTGCGTTCTCTCTGCTTCACTCGCAGCTATATACCTCACTTCGTCCTTGGAGCTGTTGATAATTCATATTAATAGTTGTTATGTAACAACATTTGCAACTACACATTACGCGCCCTGCCTCTGGCCGCCATATTGGTTGGAAATCGAAGTCATGACATCAATTCAGCAATCGTATTAACTAAGCAGTATAAATCTTAATTATTAATAGGATATCAATAATTGGCCTGCAATTTCTTTTATGTAACATGTGAATAACATAATAATAATTTCACAAAACACGTTACTGAGTTACAACTACGTTTACCTCGTGTAACTACTATGCATACTAAAAATATATTTCCATAAAAAAATTATAGTCCATTCTAAATTCAAATATATAAAAACACGAGAGGAGATATGAATCTCAGTCCCAGTGTTAGCCATAAATAGTCCAGTTTTTATGTTAATGTAGTAAAAATCGTCATTTTACATTTTATATCGTATGACCGGTGGCAGTTTTGGTGGACTAGATTTTGAATAATTCTATGAATGACTGGAGCTGAAGTGCCAAAAAAATGTATTAATATTACTTCAGCGAATAAACCAGATCATGAGCTCGATGTCAAAGATAATCATTATTGATTCCCAGCAATACATAACCTCATTTTGGTCTCTTGAATATCTATATCGTTTATATCGTTGTTCTAAAACAAATACGAGGTAATTACAGTTATAAGCTGAAATTTGAAACCTGTAATGGTTGTAATTAGAGAATCGACTTTCTCTGTGGGCTCGCCTCGCAGGGATATTTTTACAGTTAATTTAATTAAAATATTTTATTAATTATGTCAACGTTGTGATATTTTGATAATTCAATATTCAGCTAACAATTGTAAGAGTTTTCTAGTGTTGCTTTTTACTGGCAAACAACTTAACAGTCTTGATTGAAATTTGTTCTGGAGACAGGTTCAACCGCTGTTTTCTTAGAATATGTTTTTAAATCGACCTCTAAAACTATTACATATTGTATGACTATTGTGAAATATATGATATAATAAGAGTTAACTGTAACAATTAATTTACTATGAATATTATCACTGGAAAACAAGATCAAGAATTTTGTCTTGTTATCAGTGTAAATAGTAATATAGTGTAACAGTAAGCTCATTATAAATGTACATATCAAAATATAAGACTCAATATTTGGTGCTTAGCATGTGTGTGTAAATTATATATGTATCATCCGTACCAATTACATACATATTTTATTGTTAAATGTTTCGTGTTACACATAATTAATTATTAAGCCGGCTAGACTCACGCATGTTTTTCCGCCGCGACCTCGCTGCTATCGGCGGGAGCTCATGAGGAAGGACCTCGTATGGGGCCGACACTAGTCCGGCCATCCCGAAAAACATACGTGAATCTAACCGGCTTAATATTTAAGTAATTACATAGGAGTATATATCAAGGACATGATTATAATTTTTAATTTACTTCTGTTTGGTAGAGTTGATCACATCGGGTTCGAAGGTTTCGTAAATAAATCCAGAAATACAAACAGAGAATAATTATAAAACTCGTGTTCCTTGACAATTTTAATCATGTCGAAACAAAACATTTGGAATAGATGCTACTGAACGACGAATCAAAACAACGAAGTACAGTTTGGATTCGTGCACAGCGTTCTATCTGCTCGTCATAGTGTGGCGCATGGTTTTTGAAACGATAAATCTAGTGGCCCGCACGCCAGCGCGCGGAGCCGCCGGCGTCGGCGACCCCGTCGCACAACGCCACTCGTTGCCAAGCTCGTATTATTGCGTCAACATGGATGCATGTATGTATCTATGTCGTCACCTATGTATTACCCCTCACTCTGCCTAGCCCCGCGTGGGAATACGAGCGCGATGTTATATAAGAATGTG
Organism: Mysoria ambigua; assembly: GCA_018245875.1. NCBI lineage: Eukaryota > Metazoa > Arthropoda > Insecta > Lepidoptera > Hesperiidae > Mysoria > Mysoria ambigua. The sequence goes on along the minus strand of DWEI01002703.1, from coordinate 8,768 downwards.
GAATGTATGAGTGTAATTTATAATACGTCATCATAATTAATGAAAGCAGACGACGACCTGTTCTGATAGGTGTCGGTGAAGAGACGCCGCGAATCGTGTTGTTTAATTAAAACGCGGAAACAGCCCGTCAACTAATGCATGTGACTCTTTTCGGACGTACCTGTTTTTATCTGTACTTTCGATACTGTGAGAAATTGTATATACGATAAAAGCAACACGATTCATCAAAGAGTATCTTGGTATTTTTTGGACATGCGTTTTTCGCTATGACAAATATATAAATATAATATCTATATATAGATATGCGTTAGACTGTAGTTAAACATCCATAATCATTAACTTGGAATGATTAAAAAGAGTTTAATTATTTGTCGTGTAAGCGTTATGTAAATTTTCGGCTTGACTATGATCACCTAGGATAACCAATGTGTTTTTTCCCCGTACATATTACCTGTATACAAGTATGTATGTATTAGGTGTACGTGTATATTGTTTTTATTTACCAATGAATTTACCTTTATTAATTTCCGACCTGTCAGTAACTTTTATCGACCGGCCAGGGTTGACTGAACCGAAAATACCATTAGGTACTAGACTCGCCCTTTGTTACAGCTTACAAAGTTGTTAAACTCATTATAAAGGTGTCAAAATAAGTAGTTTATATAAATAAACATATATTTCTTGTAATTCTATCCCCACCTCTTATCTGGCCTAAATCGGCGGCCGAACAGTATTTAGGATCGTTGAGCTTAAAATTATTATTTATTCCCACGAAAAGGCTATAAAATTAAAAATAACGAGGGGATTTCACAAATACGAGCCGGCGCAGTACGAAATAATTGTAATAATACTAGTTGTGCTGTAATGCATTTATTTACAGACGTGCACCGTTAAGCTTGCGCGGTCGTGCCAAATCTCTTCATTAAACTGGTCGGGCTTCGGCCGGCGGCCTGGGGGGCGCTCCTAGCGGGACTCCCTTGTTTACATTACGGCACTCCATCAACTATATACTAACTATTTACGATCCGACATTACCATAATAGCCAGATAGTGCATTCAGCGCGTACGATGCCGCAAACTATATTCCACGTTCCACGCACAATGCCCAATTTCGTTCGTACAACTCAATTTCAATATGCCTTATTTTATAACTCAATTCTAATTATCATATAATTGCTTTCATATCGCACGTGATATATAATAACACGAACCACTAAACATACACTTGCTTGTGGTCACGCAACATAATCGGTGGTGCACATCGCGTACACACGCGCATTTTAAATAACAGCTGCGTAGTGTTTGTATATAAAAAAGTCCATTTGCCTATTCCCTACAGGTCGGCCCACTACGTCATCTGTATTCGGTGCTGCATACCGCCATTGTTTAGACCGAATTACTATCGTGAACATAAAACTAAAGACTCGTCCGTAGGGCAGCGGAGTGTGTGATTGTTATTAGGATGCCGGGAGGTTGCGGTGTTCGCCGTCACCGGGCCGGCGGCGTGCGGCGAATGCCAATGTGTAATTATATTTAACGTTCCTCGCGATTGCTGCTTGTTGAATTAAATGGAAACTGTGTCAGCGTGACGGCTGGCGGGACGCGCGCCGCGCGGCGTTGCGTGCGGTGCGGCTTGAGAATGCGTCTGTCTCGTCACTAAATCGTAGCTGTGTTTGATTTAAATTTCTCCTCATGATCCTAAAAACACTGACCTTCCTACATTTCGGTTTCATGAAACATAGTTTTTGCGTTGTTGAGCAAGTATTTCTTATTGTCATGTTAAGAAGCTTGTCCATATTGCCAAGTGCTCATTGGCAGACATCATATAACATAAAGAAATTTAAAGAACTGTACAGTCTTACTCATGTGTTCGTTCGTCTTAAATGGTTTTTGATATTTATAAGATCACTAAGTATTTTTCAAAATTTGAAATGCCAAATTATTATAACTTCTCCGAACGCATGTGCTGTAAATTAACTATTAATTATATCTATCTGTCTTCAACTGTCTATAAAATAATATACACAAGTTTTTGTTCGGCACGCAGGTGTTCCATTAACACCAGGAAACATTCGTCAAACGTTAAGAAAAAAAAATGTGGCCACGGTGGCTGAATAAATAAGCCTCAACACGCTTACCTACACAAACATAGCCGCCATTTTAAGTGCTGCTAGTGAAACATTCGTTTCCTCAATTCACTTTCTTTGTGACAATCGATTACTGCGAATGAAACATTTTTTGCTACAATTACATATTACTGTTATTATTGTTTCGAAGTACATATTCGAGTTAAAAATAAAAATGCTGTTTCTACGCAACCGTGCTAAGACTACCTCTCGCTTACTATCGGGTGAGATGATAACCAAACGCGAATCTATTTCTATTGCAAAACTTCGTGTCAGCTTTGAAATGTCATGATCATTGACCCTTTTGTTATTCCTTAGTGGGACACGGGACTCCTCTCAGAATGCGACATAGATGTAGGCTACCAAGTGAAGTAGTTATCAATTGAAAAAATGATTAATGTAATGTAATGTGTAATGCTATAATTACTTTTATGTATGTATATTTGGAAAGTTAAAATGTTATTCATTTTGCAATATTTACTATTTAAAAATTAACTGATATAACTGCGTAAAATAGATTAAACTGACAAACATCTAATCTGATATTCATTGATTACTGCTGCTCATAGAAATCTGATTTTAAGTTCGAATATAGCACATCTTCAGCGTGTATGTAAATTGCACTGAAAATCGTGTCGGAATAACATGTTTTACTGTGTCTGTCTACTACTCTTTGAAGATGCCTAATTTAGTGGCGGCTGTGCTTCCGCGGTAGACAGTTTATGTGCAGGACGGAGGAAAGGCTTCAACACTCTGCGCGTTCACAATAAAAACCAGACATATCCGTTATAAACATCCAATTGTTAATGTAGTCGGGTGTCATAACATGTACATTTTGCCATTGGAACGCAATGCCATTTGTCAGTCGTATTCGCAGTCGCCCATTAGTCACGGACGGGTTACGATCGGCCCGTACATACACAAGAGCGATACAATGTAGTAGATATTATTTTCATATATCCCTGAAATACCATGCTAAAATAAAGTTTTTTTTATAGTTATAACTAGCACATCATTCAAAGATCGGATATGACCTCGAAATGAGCATAAACTTCATATTTATATATATACAACATTTCTATATATACAACCTGACCTCACGCCTGTAGTTCCCGAATATAGAAACAGACATAAGTAGTACATTCCGACATTTTACGACTTAAGATTTCGTATGTATTATAGGGTAAACCTATTGGCGTACACCGAACAGAAATCCATACTTCGATCTTGTACTAAAAATTATATGTTAAAAAATCCTATAGTAGCCGACTCAGAGTTCGAACCCAATAGTTTTCCTTCAGCAGTCGCACTTGTAATTACTCGACCAATGCGGCAATCACTGATATGTACGTTTTCTAATTGGAACTTTGAACTCGCTTCTAGGCCACTGCTAGCTTATGGACGTACGACAACATACATAACTTTCTTATTGAAGTATTACAAATAATTTAAAATATGTCGTTCAATATAACATTTTAAATTTACCCAAAAAGTTTAGCTAGGAAGTAAAATGTATATCGTCGTTCCAAGGCAGTTCGGGCAAAAACGCAGACACATTTGTTAGTCACGTTGGCACTCGTCCATTAGTCACGTATCACGATCGGCTGAACAAACCGAATGTATCGAGAGCTACGTACATATCAATATGCAGCCTCCACGACAAGCTAGTAACTCTTTTTTAATATATTAATGGTATATTTGGTATGAGTAAAATAAAATTGTACAAGAGCATAGGACGGCCGCTAGAAATTGTTGTTAGTCATGTTGCCATGTGTACCTACATGTACGGCAATCAATTGTTCAAACCGCATACAAAAGCTACGCGGTGCCACTGCCACTCCCAACACACGTGGGTACATACACGATCGATCTCTGCCTCTTTGACTTTTAAAGTTAGCTACTCGGATTGATACTAGGAAATAAATAGCATTTTGTAGTTGCAACGAATTGCGTTCAGATAGAAAAACAATCACATTTGTCACTTTGACAGCGACACATTTATAATGTTGAACAGTTCTTACCACACAAAACGAGTTGGGGGGGAGCATTAATGTTTTAGGTACTAATTAAGTTTCATATTAGGATTTAAATGATAATTACTTAAACGAACTGCTGGGTAGTCCTAGAAAAAAAGGACCCAACTTTTTTCCTAAGTAATTAAATTGTTACCTAGATATATTGAATCCTAAATAATCACTTGCAAAATAATAATTCAGCTGTAAGAAGGGTAAAATAGATTTACTATTTCATATGCAATAGATTTAAGTAGAAACGCAGCGGCGCCAGTCAGTAGCTCCGGATCATGACTAACGATGTACCGCGTTGACCGCCACCGCCGAGGACAGATATTAAACGTCTGCTATTCCACATTATATTTTTAACATATTTTTTATACCTAGCATTACTTGGCTTGAGTAAACTTTGATATTCCGGTGCGTTCATGTATAACAACGCTAGCAAGAATTAAGCTAAATTACTAGCTTAATCTTAACGAGCTAGAATAGAATTCAATTTATAAATATTTACATCAGACGTTAAGATTGCTTTTATAAACAAAAAAATTGTTTAGTAAAACACTGTTAAAAAAATCGGTAAGAATGAAATTGTCTGTCAAATAAGGATGGATACGAGTAGATAGATACGATGGATCGGAATCATATTTTTATATGAAAAATATTTAAGTACGTATGAAAAATGTTTGCATGCATACATATTAAGGGGCAGCGCGATTCTTGTGAACGAAGTTAGGGTGGGTCTGGTACGAGCCGCGCGACACGTGTGTGTTGAACCGCAGTCGCATTAGTCAGTCTCCTTGGCACGCGTCCATTAGTACCGATCAACTGCACTAGTCGCGCGGCGGGCGGCGCGACGGTGCACCACGCCTGCACTCACTGTCCATTTTTGCACTGTGGACAATTACAAATGAAATATAAACGCTTCCAAATGTACCATCACACCTGCAATCTCCGAAGCGTTACTCAGAGAGTTTAGTAAACTCCACGACCAGTTATTATAACGTATATATAACGTACCGTCATGTAATAGGTGGTAAGCCTATTGGCATACAACAGGGACATATCCAGACTGAACCACTACTAGAAATTTTAACTAAAAATTCCGAATTAGATAAATCCGAAAGTAACCAACCCAGGAACACTTACGACAGTGACGCTTTGTAAACACAAGGCCAACGAGGCAGTCATTAAATACTTTAATCACAAATAATTATGTTCAAATTTTCACTCTGACAGAAACAGAATCAGCCTCTTTTTTAATCGTTATGAGTTTGTATTAGCCCACTGCTACATAGACCGTCCTGTTCTTTGCTTGCTACATAGAGTATCCGTCTGTTGCATTCCTTGATGCTTTCAAATCACAAAAATGTATTTCTTTTCTGACCCTTTTCTCGTATCCACTGTTGTAACAGGTCTCCCTCAAAATGGGCGGGTTAAGGCCGTAGTCTGCCACGCCGGCCCAGTGCGGGTTGGCAGGCCACCAAAATGTGTAGTCGTCGCTAAAAATAACGAATTTGCTAGATAAACGTAATGCGTAAAATGCAGGTAAATGTATACAGTTTTTAGTATTTAAAAACAATTAATTGACATTTTTAAAGTCATAGCTAATAAAGAAAGTTATTATATTTCAGTACTGACTTTATGGTATCGAATATTCAAAGTACGATAACCATTACTAATGCATTTGGAGGCTCTTTGTAAATCTAGTAGTTCATGTTTATAATAATAAAAATAATATTATTTTTTTACCTACCCCGTAAGGGACCTGGCATGAAGGTATGTTACATTACAACAAGGAAAAAAACAAACTAAAAACAGAAATCTATTTCACAGATGATCCTCATCAGTAACAAAGATTGCATCGTTTTAATGTTGCGTCACCGTGACACAGATCTCCTTACAGAATGAGAAGGGTTAAGGCTACAGTCTGCCACGCTGGCCCAGTACAGTTGGAAAACTATCAGCCTACCGTTCAGTAGACATAAGTCAATCCTGAATTAAACCTTGAAACAGAATACAGTTTGAGAATGAAAAAGCCGGATACCTAGATTACAAATGTAAATATTTATTCATCGTAGGGTTTTAAGTTTTTTATTTATTGATTTTCATTATTACAATGTTGGTTGTACTTGTGCTCGCTGGATACAGTCCGCCGCGCGGCTGCCCGCGACATGTTCACAGTTGAAACGACAGGAGTCGACTGCACTGCAAAACTTTTGCTTATCCGAGACTACTGGACAGTGTCTGGGCGACTTTACAACTCGCAAGAAACGAATGAAAGTTAGAACGCGTAAGCCTTTGAGTACGGAAAGCAAATTGTTTTGTTTTTGTCAAACCGTTATAAAGAGTATATCGTTGCTTTAGCTCGAGCTATTTTTATTTCTCCTAACAAATAAGCATTTATCCGGTAAAATAATTATTAGTGATAATGAGAATATAACTTTTACACTCCGTCACCGTTACAAGTATTAGTTTTTACCTTTACAATTGTTGTGTTACAATGTCAATATTTATCGCGGGATCGTGTTGTAACTAATATGTACGGTGAGGTTACGTGAAAATAGCACCAACGTGTGAAACGTAGTACAGTGAAGTAAACGCGTTTGATTTTGAACAGTCGTTTTATTGTTGGCGACGTTGTGCCGGGACGCGCCCGCGGGAACACAGCCTAATACTGAAACAGTGTCCGCTAACAACGGGCGTCCTGTAAATAGGCTAGTTTAACGTGTACGCGTGGAATGCAGCCAAGTAATAAAACTTTATGTTTATAGTGTTCGCTACGGTATAAGTACTGGTAGGTACGACGAGTACGCCCGGACGCGAGCCGCCGGCCTGCGACGTCGACGCGCCGGCCAAGCGACACGCTATATCCCCTTGCCGTAACACAGCTTAGGGAACAAGCGAATGCAACCTTATATCTGAAAAGCAATAATAAAGAAGTTAGTGTAGAAAAGTATTTAGTATTAACACTGCTGACCTTCTTTACGAGTAGGTATATCAAGCACCTAGATTGTTAATGTATTTTTCTTAATGTTACCATATCCGGATGTATAATTAGAAAATGAAGTGGAACAAAACTTATTTATATAATCTAATGAGGTCACAATCGTTATTTACTTGTATAGTACACAGTATAACCTGCGCCATTGGGAATTACATCACACCGCTAATCAGAAAAAAATAAGATCTAGAACAATCCCAAGATCACTCGCGCACGTACTGCCCTGATACAACACCTTTATACGTAGAGGCATAGCGGCTGTGTGCAGCGAACAGATCGGTTGCGACACTGTAGATGTCGCAATGGCCGAACAAAATACACAGTTAATAAACAAAACCAGCCAACCACCGCACCGGGCGCGCATTGCGTGGGGTCAGCGACAAAGGGATTCAATTAAAACATTTTTCAACGATACGACCCCATCAGCGCGGGGGCAGGTCTAGCAGGAGTGGGCTCTTATTGTTACTGTTAATGAAGCCATTGTCCTATAACCCTAGGTGTTATCTGATACATATTGTCCGTCAGACAAGTGTTTTAAAACCACGGCCATTGTTATCGATGGTCGTCATACGGGTTATGAATTATTTAAGTCGCCTGTTTGAAAATCAATACTGAAGATTACCATTTTTATATCGCATTGCAAGGAATTCCATGAATATCTATTAACTCTTGAAATCTTCATACAATCGAAAAGGATTCGTTCGACAAGAGAATATGGCTGTTCTACACAGGCTCGTTTCGTGTCAGACGCAATTTACACATCGATAGGAGAAAGTAAATATGTCGGTAATTCTAAACTCGAATACTTTCAGAATTATCCCCGGTACCATAATGAGAGTAACGGAACGAATACATTACAAAAGAAAACAATCCCAATTTGGAATGCATTACCAAAAAGTATTTCACGGAGCGGTTAATGTGATCGAAAAATAGTTATAGGTTTGAGAATCATAAACGATGATTTGTTCCACGCTATGGATAAATGCATACACAGCTATCATGTTGATTTAAGGATCTATTTTTGATACCTGAAAATATTTCTCCATCATTAGGTACACATTTTAACAAGTACACATATTTGCTGTTAAAAGATTGAGCGTTTCAAATTTTAAAAATTACCGTAAAGGTAAAACGTTAATAATTAGTTGTACTAAAAGTTTAAATCAAATCCATGCTTGTAATCAAGCTAGCTGTAAGATGTGACATATTATTTTCGCAGGACATTTTTTATATATCAAAAAACAAATAATATTTGATTGGTGTTTATTGCTATATAACATTTGACTGGTGTATAACATTTGTTTGGTGTATAACATTTGATTGGTAAATACCTTTTGATTGGTGTATGACATTTGATTGGTGTATAACATTTGATCGGTGACTACCTTTTGATTGGTGTATGACATTTGACTGGTGTATAACATTTGATTGGTGAATACCTTTTGATTGGTGTATGACATTTGATTGGTGTATAACATTTGATTGGTGAATACATTTTGATTGGTGTATGACATTTGATTGGTGTATAACATTTGATTGGTGAATACCTTTTGATTGGTGTATGACATTTGATTGGTGTATAACATTTGATTGGTGAATACCTTTTGATTGGTGTATGACATTTGA
>DWEI01002702.1:0-13874 GCA_018245875.1 Mysoria ambigua | reverse complement strand
CTATTACGGTGAAGGAAAACATCGTGAGGAAACCTGCATATCTTAGAGTTCTAAAAAAAAATTGTTCTCTAAGGTGTTTGAAGTCTGCCAACACGCACTTGGACAGTGTGGCAGACTATGGCCTTAACACTCTTATTTTGAGAGGAGACCCATGTTCCAACAGTGGAACGATAAAGGGTTGACATCGGGACAGTTTTAGTTATATACTATTAACATATAGAGGCTCGATAAAACTTATTATTCAGCGTGTGGATAAATAAACGCCAGGTAGAGCTTACCCAATATTATGTAAGGAACTCCCAACTTACGGAATATTGTTCCGTAAATTTGCTCTGAGTAACTTCTTTAAAGTTAAAACAATCTTGTATAAGAATTTTTAGTTTAAAACTAGGAGTATAAAGCCAATGCGGGTCCATTCAATATAGTATTATAATACCTTTAAGTATATTACATATTTTTACTTTATTGTTACGCCAGGGCCTGCATTTGCGGGGTAGGCAGAAAACACCGAGCGCCAATCATTTGTCCCCAGAGACCCCATGTGCTAATTTTACATTTATCTTTTCATTAGTGCACGCCGATCTAAAATGTGTGACTCCTCATCAATCTGTGCGAGAAGTTATAACTCAAGACTTCAGAAAAAATGTTCTTTATTAAAATTACTTCTATATTAACGCAAATGTATTTCCGTTAATATAGAAGTAATTTTTAGCTATTTTCATTATGCTACTTTTGTTAGTTAGTCAGCATGTACAATAAATAAACGCCGAAATAATTTCAGCTTGATTAGTTTTCTACAGTTATTTTAATCTCTAAGAAAAGCCTTTTTTTACATATACAACATCTAAATCCATTCCAATAAGAAAATCATGGATTTATATTATCAATAGATTTGTAACCGATGACTATACTTCAGATCACCTGAATGTGATTTAGCTCTTTTCGCAAGTTATATGATATATACTCGTAATTTAATTACTAAAATTATATCAAAGTCAAAAATAAAAACACACATCTATCAAATATGTAAAATTTTCTAGATAAATGGCAATATTAAATCATACCTTATGTCGATGTAAATAAGGTTAATAGTCCGATTATAAATAGCGTACGACATATAAAAGAACTGAAAACAGCTTCTAGATATCCATATCGTCTATAATACAATTGAATAGACACCTTAGCACGATGAAGATAGAATTGCGTTTCGCTAAAATACCCAACCAATAAGGGAGAGCAACGACGCAACAGATCCCGGCGAATATGTTCACAGGCTCACTCCGAGTTACTAACACTCGCAATTCATTTTGTGAACTGAATATATTATCCTGTGGCAAAATGTAACGCACCTTACACCCTATGTATATAGAGACCAATGTCGGTTTAAGGTACAATTGCAGAAGTAAGCATGAAAATCTCAGTTTTATCCGGGCCGTTTTAACTTCTATATTAAGGGTGAAAAGATTTAGAATTCTTTGTGCACAAAAACAATTCCTTCAACAAATCCCAAATTACGATCACATGGTAAGGTTGCCGATAAATATGTTCAGTGTATTGAAATCTAACACTGTAATAAAGGGAAATTTGACACTCATGACACGTTTCTGAGGACCGGCTGAGTGACACTAGACGTAAATCATAGCATTCGTGGCAATTTATTTATTTAGCTATGAGTTTACCCTTCAATCTGCACTTATTGGAATACAGATTTATTATTATTATACCGTTACGCCAGTTTCCTTAGAGCTTAGGTAGGAAAAAGTGAATGCCAAAAGTTTTTGTCGCCGCGCTTATTAATATCTACGTAATATCTACGTAAAGTAACAGTTACGATTATGACCTACTATGGAATAGGTGGTGACCGTGCCATTATCAGAAAAGCTAAATTAGAAAAAATTTGTAGTGCTAAACCCGGGAATTGAACCTGGAATCTTCCGATGGATAGTCGCACTTGCAACCAACACGACCGACTAGGCTGGCAAATTTTAGCAAACATTAAAACACATTTTTATCTCATCTTTAATTTTAGGTACACAAAACATATGTGTATATGTGTCCAATGAGGGATTGTGTAAGTATATGGATAAAGCTTCATATTTCAGCGTTCGTTTTCATCTACATCATTAAAATATATGAAGATACTGTAACCGTAACACAATCCGAAAGTGCTAAGGATTGAACATTACGTTGGTATTTCAAAGTTCGAAGACACTTAAAATTTAAAAATGGAACTGCGTGAAAGAATGAATTAGTGCCCGCTAAATATAACTAAAACCAAGTGTTACAAATTAATTGCTTTTAATTATTGTTTCTTGCTAGCAAAAGGTGTAAAAAACAAAACGCAGATACAAACAAAATAAGAATGTTAACGATAAAAATTCCTCAGTGCAATAAAGGAACTCTTTGACCGGCGAGCAATACGTGTTTTATTTCATGCCGGTACTACCTATAACCATTACAGCAAAATTGATTTCAATTTTATGGTTTCTGCTCCCCTGAATCCAATCATTGTTATCGCTTGTGTGTGCTGTTAAGTTATAATGAGAGCGAGCGGTATGGAGTGCGACGTGGAAATTTTAAAAAGTAACGTAGGTATCTACTTTTGTATTGATTTTGAATCTTAAGAACGTTTAATGTACGATTTCTCGTTATGTGTATTTTATAGCAGATTGAAGAACGTAAAAAAACACATCAGATCTGTAGAGGTATTTGGCACTCAGTGCTCCCTGCCTACCCAAAAAGTACCTGGCATGAAGATATGATAATAATTATTTTATCATGTTATTAGTTTATTTATAAAACCTCATTTGAACCAATATTGCACTATAAACAATGTGTATAGAATCAACGCTCAATCGAAATATTTTAAATTATATCGTTTTTCCGTAATATAACATTGAAAACAGTGATGTTTACGCTATATAAAATAATAAATCTATAAATATAATAAATCTACATGATGTAATAAAAATTACATGTATTTAAGAATACCTACCTACATGTAGGAAGTGTTCAGTTCATTTGGCATTAGTGAACATCATAATATTATTATGTACAAGCGCACACTTAGTACATACATTAATTCGTTGCTAGCCTCAATGAACTCTTTTTACTTGCCTTTTCAGTGACGCCGTGACTGAGCGTCAGACATATTTACACAAGTTTATCGAGCGACACACACGTTCGGGGCACCGAAGTTTAACAATAGCTATTGTTAATTATCATCATTACCGTCATCATCATTATTATCGTTTACATCATCATCACTAATGCTATTAGTCGTCCCACTGTTGAACGCGGGTCTCAGATTGATATTGGTAAAACTATAGACCGCCGCGCTACTTAAGGTCAAGCTGATAGAATTTGCGCGCTTCAGTGAACATATTTGTTTCACCTTTACTTGTGACGTGTGAATATTAAAACGCGCAGAAAACTAGAACTAGGGAAGCGTAGATTCGAATCCAGCTCCTGCTAATATTGGATAATATGTGTCAGATTAAATACATTTTTTTGTATGAACCTGATCATTTTTATAAAAACAGCAAAATTTATATTTACAAAGAGCAATACAATTACAATAAATACGGGCTATAACAAAACTAAAAAAATGTTTATGTTGTAATGTTTTAGGGATGATCGCATATTAATTTTACAAGATAATCAGAACTAATTTTATATATGTATATTTATAACGTAAAATTTGTATCTTCTTTACATTTTCAGATTTTTATCGCATATGATATTTACTTTGTCTAGTAAGGTGTGAAGTTCTAAAATGTTCCTCTCATCTCAAGCACTTTGTAAAGCCGCGAAACGCAGTCCAAGGGCAAAAAGAACTCATATTCGTCACAACTATGTTATGTAGGTACACATGTACACACGACATTTGCGACATGTCGCGTAGGTATCTCGTTACTCGGACCCTTGTCAAACACTAGTTGCGATGCGCAATATTTTTATGTCTCAATTTATTGTAAGGATAAGTTTCAAGTTGTTCCTAATTTGGTTTGCTCGCGTGCGGTATTTGTCACGCTTTGTCTCGTTTTATACGGAGAATGTAAGGATGGGTACCGTGAAAATTAAAGTTATTTAAGGCCGGACACAGAAGCATACCTACCTAGAATTTATTAACTTCTAAATGTAAGCTTGACATGCAATTTAGTTATAGACTAAAATAGAATTTAAGAAATTTTAAAATAAAAGTACTTCTTATTATATCAGCTATATGCCAGTTACGTTTACCACCCACTATGCAATAGATAGCCAGACACTAAGGAAAAAAAAACTTTATTAATCCCTGAAGGCATTATCTCCCAATCGATATGTTACATATGGATATACCTTTATTATCGTAAAATATCTAAAGACAAACTAAATATACAGTAAAGACCGCAAGACAATTAATACCGATATATGTACATCAGTCTTATCCACCTTACTCGAAGTTTACCACACACGCGTTGCTACATCTTATGACCGAGAGGGTCGCACTAAACACACCGAAGCACAGATTATATTAACGAAAATTGTTTCGAATAGATATAGTTATATCAGATGTAATTGGCACTGTGTAAGCCACATACATTCTGCAGGTACTATCACTAAGATATCATTACGGTAAGTCCCTAACGAAGAAGGTAGGAAGCACAGAACGCCAAATATCACTATCCTTACAAATCTGAAATGCATTTTTTATGTCTGCCGTAGCATTAGCACTACAGCAGCATTTTGGCCCTGCTGTTTACGAGCGCAATCAACGATCGAGAAGTCCTCTATCCAAATCCCGGAGCTCGCACTATTGGATTTCACTAACTTAGATATTCTATGGCTCATAGCATGACCACGTCTCGTACCATATATTACACAGTGGGACGTACAAGTAACTGGTGAAACATGGCAATGTATTAAACTCCCCAGTCTCCACCTCTTTGGGGATTATGGGCGTGATGCGACGTTCAGTTGTACGAACAGACGATCCAATCCGTCAAGATCACAGTTCATATTACGGTAGTAATAAAGTGTTCTGAACAAGCCACACGCGGCAATAACCGCGCGCGTCTGTGCAGGCTGACGCTCCGCTGCCCGTCCGCGCCGCCCGCGCGTGGATCATTGCCAGCTGCGTGTTGGCAACACTCATATCCTGCACACGTCTAGACGTCGCAAGTGACTGGTTTCTTGGTTACACCGCAACGTTGAGTTGCAGCACGGTGCTATCATAGTTATCGTTCGATGGCAATAATCTACGGATAATACGCCGTTATATTTCTAGACACCTTGAAGTTTTCCAAGATACTCGTTCAGCCATTGAATGGTGCAGCGAGTGTGTTGTTTATATACCGATATATTGTTTAATATGTCGTAATACATTTTCTAGTTACGTCTAGAAAACAATGTACTCTCTGTTCTGCATATTGCATGAAGGACATTGTTAGATCTAATAGAACGAAGGCTTGATATTGTTATTCTTATACAAAAAAAAACCATGGAATTTCTATAAAATCCTCAAATTTATACCATAAAATTCCGTGAACAATTACGTAATTTAAACAATAAATCATCATACAGTCAACATTAAGCGAGGTTATAAAACAAATACAATTTTAATTATACTTTAAATATAAAATACAATCGCATTCACATATAATGCATTCAATGAAATATCAATTCCATTCTCGTATTCGCGTAGTATAATACATCACAATCACGTTGCCAAGAACCCTAGTGTCGTATAAAAATGTATGAGTTTAAAAGCGAACATGTTCAGAATTATGTGAAGAACGCGCCGCAGCGCCGCCGCTTTTGTACACGACTGTGCAACGAATTACACTTGCACGCTCACCGAGATACACGAGCACGAAGCACCCCACGCGGTTGTTTTAAGTGTTCAATTACACGTGCTTAATGACTGCTGAAACGAAACGAAAAGCGGATCACGGTATGTGGGCCGAGCTTAGACGCGAACCTTATTGGATCAGCGCGAAAGTAAGCCGAACGAACGGCAAATAATCACAGCTCGTGTTGTACTGGAGCGGGGGAGGCGCGGGATGGGTTCATCGTTAGGGTAGTCGAAGCGTGTTGACGTTGGCTATATGCTGACAATTCTAGAATTAATTAAGTTGTAGTCTTGAATATATCGCTTATGATCGATATACATATACTTGTATTTACCTCAAACGATAAGCAAACATTTATTATTATTATTTAATATGTATCGTCGGAAAAACTGACATATATTAATTTGCGTAGGACACGTTGACAGCTGACTTATTATATAGCATGGTAGGATAACTTCTAAAGGATCTGTTTCTCCAGAGCAAAGGGTCGTATTTTAGGCGGACGATTAAAAACGAAAACAAACGACTTTGGCGATCGATATTTACACCCTTTTTGTTAATGTTACATTTAGACTATTCACATAGAATGTGTAAGGATGTAAATTCTGAAATTTGACTATTTTGTTTTTAGATGTTTTAAGGATGTAAATGATTGGAGTGTATATTTTGGTAAGACGCTCAGTATCTATCTATTGTTAGGGGCTAACAGACGTGATGTTTCGTATACCTTCGTGTACTACATGTACATACAGATGTATATGCAAGGCAATGCATCATTCAAGCAGCGACATGTGCGCGGTCTTGTGCACGACGCACACTACCGATCGCGAGTCTGTGCCTCTACATGCCCAGTGGACAACCGCATGTCAGTTGGACGACTCGCGACACGCTCATATTGAACACGCTCACTGATGATATAATAACGATTACCACGTTAGTCGTGTTGTTTGCAAGCGCCACTGCCGACTGAGACGTCCTGGGTTCAAATCACGGTTCGGGCTCTAATGGATTTTTCCATCTTAAACTTTTAAGTAAAGCCTCGGAGTCTGAATTGCCGCGTGTGTGGCAGTAGACTTACCACGTATTCCATAGTAGGACGCAAGTATAACATGGAAGTGTACTAAACTCCTCTGCCTATCATCCCGGTATTAGGGGCGTTATGTCAAGCTCCGTTACATAATAATAATTAAAATAGACTTGTACATAAAGATAAATGCTATCACCCACTCTGTGGTTGTAACATTTATATGTGCCTATGTTTATGTAATATATTTCGTTTATTTACCAATACTTACTTTTATCAATAACCCACTCGCCAAAAAGATTTTCTCATCCACTCAGACTTGACTGACAGAATATGTTATCAAGCAATAGGTTCTTCGTCTGTTCCAACGAGTCCACAGTACAGGCTGTAAATAACTAAATGAGATGTGACGTAATAGAAATATGTACTAAATATTTCGTACACAACACTTGGCTACTGTCGACCCTTGAACGCCCGGAGGCCAAGGTGCGCAGTAGCCATCCATCATCTGGCCGACGTCCCTTAAAGGTAAGCGTTGTCAGTTGTACAACCAACATTATCTTCGTATACGAACTCGTGGAGTGCTCCGTCGTTTCCGTAGCAGACAATGTCTTGTGTGTGCTAACTAAAGTTTGGACGAGGTACTCAGATACTTGACGCTGCTAGTTTTGTTATTTCTAGAACGTTCATTTGGTAAGCGTACAAATACGCTACGATATCAAACATATAAAATAAAAAACATTACACTACAGATTACTATATCATCACACCAAGTCCGTTAGGGATAGATAGAGGACCGCAGACACAAAAATCCCTGTCATAAACGGTTTGCATTGCTTCTTTTACATACATTCATCGCTCTATTCATACAGGCACGCCGGTTTTTGAATCCGGCGTGCGTGACGTCTATCTCCCCCATCAGTCATTATCTAACGTACTTGGACAATATAGACGAGTGTTGGTCTTCTTTAGCCCTTGCGTCTATCACTATTCACATGGGGCCTGAATTCGCGGATAATTTAATAGGTGAAGAAATATATACCAAAGATAATTGAAAATAAATATAAATGAGAAATACATACATATATATATAGTTGATTAAAATGCAAACTTTATTTAAGAAATCTAAATGTATAATGCTGCAATTGGTTACGCACAGTATAAAGTTTGACAGTGTGGCGAGCGGGGCTCCAGCGCCAGGGTTCGGTGCAATGTCGCTCGACGGCGCCGCATACCCGGGGGTTTGAGCCTGTCAGTTGTGCACGCCGCGAAACGCCTATGTCGGATTTACGAACACTCCGCGCAGTGTGCGGTGGAACACTCTAAACTCTATTACAAATCCGCTCGTTCGAAGCCGTCATCACTTTAAGAACAGAACGAAAAGACATGGGAAATTTTTGCGCGATATTCTATATGCCATTTTTTTTCAAATTCGCTTTGACCTCACATTATTAAATCTCTCTAAGTCTAAATGAAACTTGTTTCTTGTTTCCACTAAGCCTTAATAATTTCAACTAAGCCCTAAGGACCTTATTTTTGTGAGTTATTCGGCTTGCAAAATCTCTGAAGACCTAAAAATTTACGATAGCACTATAAATTTGTTTATTTACTTTCATACATTCTTACAATAACATCATCGCTAATTCCCCTTTGGGGGCTTCAACGAGAATCGTTTTGAAACACTGACACAAACAAAATCGAAGTTAGCCGTGTTACGGCTCGACATTAGATTATCGTCCATCAAAACCAAAGTGAAACCTGTTAACCACTCAATTTATCAGTTGGTCATACGGTTCTGACAGTTCGAATAGATTTCGGTTTGGTTAGCGGCTGGCGGAAGGGTCGGAATTACTAGTTACGTTAAATTATAAACACTTTTGAACACAGCCAAAATGCTATGGAAATAAAATTCATGCTATTTATTTCGCTATATATATCTGAAGTGACCGAATAAAATGTAGAATTTGACTCCAGTGTGCACTTCTCTTTTCTCTTGGCGAAATTTCTAAATATACCTAGAAAAGCCAATACATACGTAACAGAAAATTGTATAACTTAGAGAAAATACGAATGATATTTTATCAAATAAGTAAGTCTTCAAGAAAACTTTTAATAAGCAATTATGAAAAATAAGAAGCCCCTCGTCAAGTCGTGTGTATTGTCACAACGAGACTTGTTGTTACTTGACTTCCTACTTCCGTTATCTAATGCCGTCCCAAGGGCGACGGGAGCAGTGGAATCACCAGGCTTTATGTCAAATCGCTGACAATAAACGAGGAGAGATTTCTTCATGAACTGATATAACTTTGGCCGCGGTGTTCGATCAGGGGAACAAAAATGTTACGTCCACTGAAGCCGTAAAAGAAAAGTTGCATCGATGTGTTTCCAGCTTAAATGCAGATTAGGTCGTTGTAACGGTGTAATGTGCCGAAATCCTAGTTTACATCAATACATGCTTCATTTTTAATACCAACAATCGTTATAGTTCTCAAAACTGGATTCTAGTTATGCAAAAAAAAATATTATCATCATACAAATATATAGTTCTTAAATGTGTTTAAACCAATCCGTATATGAAGTGACGAAGACATAGGTTTGTTTATCTCAAGGTTTTGTTGACTGTAAACTAAATTAAATTATTTTTGCCATGCTAAATGATGTACTATTGCAGTCTTGTAGTCTCACAACATATCATTCATTATTACAACAAAACTACTAAATTTATATCGTCGATGTAGACAAATTTATTTTTTCTTTCAGATTCGGCTAAGAACCCTCAATTCTGAAAGCGCCTGTGATATCTTCAAAAACTTACCAGTTCCGACCAAAACAGTGTTTAGCGCAGCGGCAGCTAAAATATTTGACCAATACCAACGTTGTGAAAACCACCGACACTCCGAATATCGATTGCTCGTGTTGCTACAACAGTAAATTTAATTAGTAAGAAGATTAAGTTCTCGCCGATTATTCGGGGCTCACAGTGCGTGACCTCGTTCGCCTTATTAATATTTCAGCGTGCACACGTCGACGGTAACACAACGAAATATGCAACGAAGCTGTCGGTTCGAAGTAAAATAACACGTCACTCCCAATTTCCGAACAAATACCTCTGTATTTGTTTACAAAGTACCAATGCTGCACGGCTGATGCGCTCGCTTACCAACACAAACTGCACAGCACTCCCAAACCCAGCCGCGACTCAATGAAACATACCAATCGAGCAGGGGACGTCTAATATCGATCATTGGCTGCGATCAATATTGCGGCATATTTGGGTGCACATAAGAATGATTATCGCATGAACGGTGTACGTGGAGTCAAGTTCGTTGTCCATAGTGGATCATCCGTTCAATGAATGCTCAAAGCGGTTGGTTCGGCCTGAACGGATGCATTACAATACGGAAGTACCGGGGGCGTCGCGAGCATGCCGCAGTCCGGGTTCAAATTCGGTTGCCTTTCTCGACCGTGAATTGTTTAAATGCAAAACATTTCGAGAGTCATTGCCAAGTCAAATTCACTGATTACTCTCCTCATTGAATTAAAACGTCCATGAATTAGCTCCTTCTTGCACCAAATTGAATAAGTTATTCGACGCCTTTACTTAAAGAACTCGTTGCTTTTAAGTGTTTTAGTACTTAGGTGTATTTAAATATAAATTACTCCCTGTTCCAGAATTCTAAGCGCGAATCCTTTTGGTTTACGCTTTTTGTGCCTGAATCTTTTACTCAAAAAGGTAGAAGTTTATTTTGTTTCTATTAGTTAAACTAGGTATATATACTAATATGATAGACATACGTAAAAATACATTAGGTACGTAAAAATGTGAATTATATACATTTATTTCCTAAAGACAATTCACAGTAAGCATCAATTTTTCTAGTGCTTTATCAAAAAAATTTGAATATATGTAAACCTTTTTTGTAAATCATATTATGTTTAAATATCGTGTTACTTAACATAGTAGTTAAGTAACTTGGTTCAACTG
The DNA here is from genome assembly GCA_018245875.1 of Mysoria ambigua. Taxonomy (NCBI): domain Eukaryota; kingdom Metazoa; phylum Arthropoda; class Insecta; order Lepidoptera; family Hesperiidae; genus Mysoria; species Mysoria ambigua. The sequence continues at coordinate 3,031 of DWEI01002702.1, read as the reverse complement.
CGGTTTAGAACATATAAGTAATTTTCAATATAAACACAATTCTTAGATGGCGTTCACCCCGGACAAAGTCCACGTGGTATGTTAGCAGTACATAAACATCCTGAGATAAAATGTTAATTTAATAATTTATACTAAAACGTCCCGGAGATATTGTTATTCAGCGAGTGTTTGTGATAGCTATTGATTCACCAATTTGTATCTATTAGCAAAGTGGGAGAGGCTCGGCGTGTGCTCGTAACCGGGCTCTAACGTCTTGCTTCCCGCCGGGAGTATGACGTCGATTCTCCGTCGTCGGAATTTTCACGAACATTCCAGTACAAATTCCCGAGCAAAGTTTTGCCCTGCCATCTGATGCCCCGCTACGGACAAACACTTAGCGTGTCGCGACGCCCTGTATACATATATGTATACATTTATGACATAATAACGTAAATGCATCAATGACTACAACTGCACAAAATATTTATTGCATGTACGTAATCCTTTCATAAAGCCAACTTGTTTTTAATGCGATATGCATATTTTATTTTAAACTGTGCGTGTATTATTAAGGTTCCATTGTCAACGTCAATATACGGAACTGGTATGTTTTAGTCTTCATAATCAGCAGTACACGTATGAAATTTTACAGAATAAAAACTGTGTTGTCTATAAACTATGAATCCATTCTAAAGTAGAAAAAATATCTTCACCCGAAGAGGTGGATAGAGCTATGCAGATCACTCCCAAGTTTCAACGGTTACGTTTACGTCCCACTATGGAATAGGCGGTGGGCCTACAGTAAATTTACAAAACTGTATTTAATACCATTCAACACACGTTGGCGATGAAAAGTTCGAGTGCACATAGGCATGTGGCACCCCTGCTCGTACATGTGAACATGCATTCAATATTCATTACTAGATGTCCCTACTAGATGTTCCCTACTGAAAGAATAAAGAGGCGATTTTGCTAATCAGATGCAATTAAAATATCATATAAGCGTTGATTAAAAGGGGCCAGAATGATGCCTAAAATGCTGTCTTCATATCCTAACGCGCAATTCTTTTTATAAATATAAGAACGCTTAAAGATTGGGCATTACTGGCGTTAACGTTCAAAGAAATGTGATGAAGAAACCCGCATGTCACATGATATTCGCTAAGGCGTTCATTTAAATCTGCCAATCGTCACTTGGGCCAGCGTGGCCGACTGGAGCGGCAGCCCTTACTCAGACTCGTTCAAACAACGGAGCAATAGAAATGGATGATAATGACAAAACACAATCCAAAATAATCAACCGTAAAAAGTACAGTCGAGAACAAATTTCTCTTGGCCCCAATTTTAAAGACGATAGGGGATTATAAACTCCCTCAACTTAAAATTACCTTCAATGATGTATTTAAGAAAACTTTGTTTAACTTTTCTAATCATTTCGCGAAGCAAGGTTTCGGTTTTGGAGTATTTAAGCCGAGTTCGCCGCAGTTCGCAAATCTCACTATTGGGGTTTACTGCTTTAGTATGATAACGAAACGGTTGTAGCCAGGGATTAAATTTGAGTCACAGTTAAATGAAAATCTATTATATTATTCTATGTATTATATTTTCTAGTAAGTTATACGGCTTTTTAAGTTTTTGGAATAAAATAAAATGTTTATTTCATAGTTCTCGTAATACTTAAACAGAATTGGGGGTTAAGCGTTACTTTCCAAAAGTCTAAGTTGTCAGGAATAAAAGAGAAAAGACAACAGAAGTGTATATGAACATTATAAACGACAAGTTTTCTTTAACTATCAATATATTCGTATTAAGTATCAAAAATATTATTGAACAATATTATACAAATTATTCTATTAAATGTTTCGTAACTATCTATATACGTGATTTGATATGAAACGGCTTAATTCACGTATTTTTTTTTCGGGATGGCCCGTAGTCCAATTCCAATTACGATTCCAAAGTCCAATCCATATCAATCTATACACTTTTCCTTTTCCCAATATTTTTGTTACTCTATATCAAGGACAAATATATATACACATGTTACAACACAAATATTTGCGATGTATTGTTAAAATCATATCTCATCCCTTAAGGCTAAGGAAAATAGATGTATCATAGCGTATTCCGGGCACGTTTCACGAGATATGTTCCGAAACACCTCGTTTAATAACTTTAAAACATATGTGGAATGAGAACGGCCGCATTAAAACTGTACCGAAACACGATCGTGCGTTTAGCAACTGGAACTAACTTTAATCATTTGCAGAACATGCTCTTATTTTTAACTCTACCTTTCGTTTGTGCACTTCCGTCGTTTTTAATAGAGTTCTGTTTTAAATGTCTATAACAATGTGTAAAATTGATTTTATTGATAAGTTGCAGCAACTCCAACACGTTTTTATAGCACCCGAAGGGAAGCTGTCTTCGTAAAACGTACTACTCTTTGTGAAACGCACACTGTAAATTAAAAAAAAACACTGCTATTATTATTAAGGCACGTGCCTTCCGTAGTAGTAGACAGAGCATCGAGTCCAAAAATCTCTAATCTAAGCCTGATGAGCTTCTTCGACATTCATCACCGTCTTCACACAGACTGGATCCCTCAATCAGCGAGTAAATCACGATTACTTTAAGATATGTAGTATATACGTACGTCGTACAGCAAGCCACAATAGATGATGTGTGAAGTCAGCGGCCGCGGCCCCGACAACGGTCACGCAGCGTGACATCACCGTGCTGGCTGACGGTCGCATCATCGCCGCTAGGGATGGGCTTCGCGGAATTCGTTAATGCCGATAACTGGTTACGCCGCATTTCGAAACATCAAAAGGTACTCTAAGCAACTTGTTTTTAAAGGATCTGTAAATACTAGCTAACTAAATGGGAAGTTTTGGTGTTCTATGTCAAGACGTAGGTGAACCTCTATAAACATCTACTCTTTGTTGCTGCTTGAACACAGATTAATATATAATCAACATTGACAAGATATACCTTTTTTTTTTATAATAAGGAAGTAGAGGACAGGCATGCAGTCCACCTGATGTTAAGT
>DWEI01002701.1:0-13878 GCA_018245875.1 Mysoria ambigua | reverse complement strand
TGCCTTATAACAGCAGTGTTAAGCGCTGCTGTGTTCCGGTTTGAAGGGTGTGGTAAGGGAGACATACTTTTTCGAGGTATTCCATCTTAGCCCTCAGGGTAGAGTTGCATCTGTGATCGACTTATCTGGGGTTGATTACAGATGTCTATGGGCGGCAGTAGCCACTTACCATCAGGTGGACTACATGCCCGTCCTCTACTTCTATATTATAAAAAAAGTCTGAAAACGGTATATTTATCTTTCATTAAAAATGAAATTATTGGCTCAAAATGTACTACACCAGCTATAATATACTGGCTTAAAATAATAAGACCAGTTTTTGTGGAAGATACATATTTAAAAAATACAATAGACTTCTTGACATCGTTACAGCGGAGTCCTCAAAAAAATTGCTGATAAAGCTTTATTCTAAAATGCAAAGGCACTACGTACACAATAACCGAACAGCGAACAAAGAGTTACCTAATAGTTTGTTTTAAAAGCTCGCTCGCAAAATGTTTTTGGTTTTCTTCCTAGTTTCCTTACTTTTAGCTATTTATATTACTGTCCTATATTTATCATATTTTCCAGTATTACTTCTTTTTCGTTACTACACTTAACCGGATCTACTGTAAAATTTAAATTGTCATTACTTTAAGGATGATATATTTAGCACTCGGTTAGATATACCTAGCTTACCTTTGTGGGACTTAGCATGAAAATCTTGTTATTTTACTGTTTTCAATTATTCTTAATATAAATTTATCAAAAAAAATCCAACTATATAAAATTAATTTGATATCCAGATTGTATCCTTGTATGGTGAGACCGGTCCACTTAACGACATGTCTTTCCTTTTGGTTTTTGCTCCGTCGTAAAAAATAGTGCTACCGGAAACTCCCATTTAGGATAAGGAAGATGTACAATCCAGTACGAGTGATAACGCACTCGTAACATTATTTTTCAAACGCAATAATCCTCCACGACGTGGACATGTTGGGGCCTAGATAGATTGTAGTAAAAAGAGGACAATACTATCAAGCCTAAAAAGGTAGGATAACTAATATATTATCAATATTAAATTGCCTTTTTGAAAAAGTAACATTATTGGTGATAATTATGGAAGTGAATAACTATCTACATTTGTCCGTGAACTGAATTCACAGTCCGTCAGTCCCCTAACACTTGGGTAATACCCGGTAACACGCTGGTATCCCCAAGGACTAAATCAAAAAGACTTACGCCTGTTTCTTTTCTAGATCTAACTTTTAACATTACTTGTTTTCAAATAACATTACACGATCGTCTGCACGAAGTTTTTTGCGCATCAAATATTTGAATTATTTTCATTATATTTACACTTGTAAATAATAAAACGTGACGTAAACGTAAACGTAACCGGTGAATCGTAGGAATGTTCTGCATTCCTCTGCCTACCTCTTCGGGGATTACAGGCGTGAAGTTACGTTTGTAGTGTTTGACCTAGGAATCGACCCCGAGACCTCCAGATCGGCAGTCGCATCTGCAACCAACACGACCAACGAGGCAGGCAGTTAAATAATAAAAAACGTACCAAATATAATAAATACAGATAATTATTTTCATTTCAAAGCAATCAGATTCCTACCGTGAAATTCACTTCTGGAGGTGATAGTGTAAACCCTTTGGTTATGGGAGATTCCAAAAACTATAATCTAACTAGTGACGAAAGATCTCAATCAACATAAGTAAATTAATAAATCTGTAGAAAGTTAAACGCCCAGCACTCAGCACGCCTTTGGAAAATATAAAGTTTTATTAAAATTCCATTCCGAAATGAATGCCTAGCTATATATTCAAAATACTTTGCTATTCCAAATTGTGGACCCTAAATCTGAATTTAGATTTCGAAAATCCAATTTCGTTTTTGTCGCCAAGAGCGTATTTTAGTGGACGCGATTCCATAAATAACGATTAAATTCGGCTTGTAGAGATGGTCTTGTTTAGGATTTGGAAATAAATTACATTTCTACTTTTTGATTTCTAGAATCCACTTAGGACAATGGTCATCGTACGGTTCTGCCGTGGAGAATGTTCTGGGTTAGATTGATAGTTCACATAATGTATATAATATTTTTTAATACATTATATAGGCTAACATTTGACCAGTCTTGCCTGATGAACACCAATAATGTGGCCTATAATTTAACATGCTTGCAAAATACTATTCACGTTAAATTGGAAGAGGCCCAGATTATAAAATATTTTGTAGTTTGGTAATACAAGTCTTGTGTGAGTATGTAGGATCTATGCGAGGGTCTGGGATGTTCAGGGCAAATGTTTTGAGTTAGAGATTTATTAATTTATATATTTGCAAGGCAACAGGAATGTTACATTACAGCCGTACCAACCTTTTTTAATATTATATCTTACATGTACTTTGGTTATAATAGATACTTTTACTTTGACGGAAATACTTTTACTTTGGTTATGACGCATTAAGAAAATAATTCTTATTTCCTTTGTGCATATTTCCTTTGTTTCTCAAGCGCATTATCTTTCACTTTGACTCCACCCTGACTTACCGTTATTGTGCTTAGCCGTCACTTAGCTTTATGGTTTGTTTTCAATATAAGTCGCATTTTCTTATAAGTACCGACATTTTTTGCACTGATGCTTCCATTTACTTATCTAAAGGACGCACCGTTACCCCACATTATACTCTTTCCTCCACTCCATGGACAGGCAGATATCGCTCCGATAGCTATACGACGACGTCTTCCGCGCTCGCGTGTCCATTATCATTATTCTCCTTATTAACATTAAATTACACTACGTTATCATACATTTTTACGTTAATAATGCAATATATCGATGTTTTGCTATTTATATTATTATGTATTATTATTATTCATTGTACGCATGATGAATGTGATTATCAATTAAATTGCCTCTTTGGTCGTGGTGGTTGCAAGCGCAACTGCCGATTGGGAAGCTCTGGGTTCAAATCAAGATTCGGTGACCACGAAATTTTTCTAATTAACATTTATCTAGCTATAGCTCGGTGTCTGGAAATGTGTTCAATGTATGAGGCTGATTCTACTCCATACGGGGACGTAAACGTGGTGAAACGGGAAAATGTACTTACATTCCTCTGACTACCTCTTCAGGTATGACAAGCGTGATGTTGCGTTTTAATACTTACTTATATAAAACATTTTATATAAAGTATAGATAATTAATTAATACGTTTAATGTAAATTCTTTTGTTTGTTCTCTCTATTTTTTAAATATTTTGAATAAAATATTGCGTACACAATGACAGTCTTGTCATCTATTATATATATCTTATTACTACCTAATCATCTATGAATTGAAGAGTAGTGTATAGCAATGTACAGACTGCGACATATATAAAATAAGTCAAAATAAATTTAGATTTAACTTAACAAGTTCTCTTATCATAAGGAGAAGTCCCCGTGATACTCGTTAATATTAATGTACATTAATAAATCGTTCCATAAACCTTGATCTTGATGACTAAATCGTTCCGTAAGCCGTGAAATTTATGAGACGTAAAACAAGGTAAATGGCGTAATATAATTACATATAATGGAATTAATAAGTGTACATACTAAGTATGATACACTCTTAAGTTTGAAAATACTCACTTGACTTTTGTGGGACACTAGTCTTTCATGATTACGAGTATGTGTTCTGTGTACAAACTGGGAATAAAAATAAAAATAAAACTTGTGACTGTACTATACTTAGTGTTCACAATTACATAATATGTAACAAGACTTCTAGTTTTCGACAAAAGGTAATAAAATTGTTTAGATATGATTTTAAAAGGATATTTTAAATATCATAAATAAATATATACACTCAATCCGTTAAAAGAAATACATGTCGTGATCACATCAATTACGAACAACCCTGGCACGATAAATATGTTACGTGACGTGTCCAGGGAATAATAAACGATTGGTCTCTGAATATGTATAAATTTTTTTTGTTTTTCCGTGCATTATACATATTATAGCAGTGTTTTATGTTAATGAAGTTGTAAATGACGGTGTTCGTGACCAACATCTTTATAATATTCATTGCAACAATAACTGACCCAATTCTTCGCAGACGATTCTGATTCTGACCCAATCTCGCAGATGATTCTCACTGTGCTAAGCCGGCTTTGGAAAGTTTGATTCTCGCCAGAAATAAATATTTGTGTAATGAGGACAGGTGTTATTCTATGTCTAGATATACAAATATATTGATACATATTTCTATATAACTTGTTATTGCCAGGTTACTTTAACTTACGGTTGCTAGGTTTGGAATTTATTGGTCGTGTATGAACATAACCGAAGGTATCTAATTCATTTGCTTTTCCTTTTAAAACCATTCCTATTTTGTTCGCGGGGGTCATGTGTTTTGCTTAATAACCAAGTTGTTTAGTAACTGGTCGGATTTAAATGTTAACGTGCCTTTTAATTTCGTAAACGCTCCGGTAAGCTGACACGAGTTGTCATTCGTTCAAGACGTAAACAGTTCGAGCGTTGCTAAATTTTCCATCGAATCTGATCTTCAAGCATTTCAGGGCTACAATCGTTAATTAATCGTAAAGCAAACGTTAATTAACTGAAATACAAGTAGAAAACCAGTTCTAGGCAGACCCACGTTTCCTAACACTCATGTTCCGGTGTGGAAGAACAGAAAGTATAACAATCCTTATTTTTATGTCATTAATTATTTAACCTAAAGCTCTTCTATTACAATATTATTTTTTATATACTTTGATTGCCTCGATGGTCGTGTTGGTTGCAAGCGCGACTACCGTTCGAAAGGTCCTCAGTTCAAATCCCGGGACGGGCACTATTGGATTTTTATAATTTAGATTTTCTCATTGTGGTTTTCAGTCCGGAATTCGAACACAATAATATTGTCTAATTTAGATTTTCTAGTAATGGTTCCAAGTCTTGTTATGTGTCCAGTGTATAGCAATAGGCTCACCACCTATTCCACAGTAGGACGTAAACCTAACTCGTGGTACATAGGTATATATTTCACTGTCTACCATTTTGGGGATTATAGGTGTGATGTTAAGTGTTGCACTTTTACAATCTTAGACCTGTTGCCTTCCAAAATAAGTTGTAGCAGCTACCACCAACCCATCATCCTCATAAATACTTGATTGACAGAGAATGCTTTGAGTAATTAAAATCAATATATGTAACCCTGTAGATTAATAATTCAGTGTAAATAATTAAATAGACGTCTGGGATTTGAGTCATATAACACCTGGCGTGAATACGGTCTGTTCGACAGTAATCTTCAGACATTCAATATTAACAGTCTCATCGGTCTTACACTAATAAGACTCACTTATATTAAATGTCCTATTTCAATAGATCTGTTCAAAGTGAATTCTTACCGTACAGGTTTTTGCGCACGATATCGGTCACTTGATCACCTGATCATTTATTACTCCACACTACACATTAAAAATCCATACACAGGAACGTAAAAATAAATAACTATTCTTGGGATTGAGGTATTATAACCAAAGGCGTGTCGTAAATGAACGTCAAGGCGCTTCGTATACAAAGTAAATTTTGATTTTATTCGTGTCACGTAATTCTATATATGGACAAATGCGGAGCTGTCACAGCTGTCAGCGCTCGTTTCCCTTCAAAATGTTTATCGAATATTTCATGTGAGCGCCCAACATGTCATACGCGTAACACGTCTGACCCGTCAATATTCACTCGTTATTGGCACGTTTTATCGTCAAAACGATGTCGTTAAATTAAATATCATGTGTAACTAAGCTTTAAAATAAAAAAAAAAGAATTAATTCTAATTTTTGTAGCTCAAGTTTTTAGATATTCTTTTTCCAAGGTCATATGACAGAAAGAATAATTAAACAGATCATATTCGTATATTAATTAGTCAATGTAAATTAAGATTGTTTCTTTTGCATGTAGCTAATGAAAAAGATCTGAGAGAAACTTTACGTCACCCATAATATTCAAAGGACATAAAATTCTCTTTGTTTCACAACATTGTAAACTTTTGACTCTGTTGCAAGGAAAATATACCTACGTTTAAAAATACTAATTTTCTTGTTTAATCTTTGAGGGAAGATGATAATAATGTATAGATAAAACGAACATTATTAAGTACCAATGGTGATTACCCTTGTCATTCTTCTCTCGTCTGAACAAACCAAACATCAAACTTAGGGCTTCCACGAAGCCAATAAAGAGTTCCAAGATCCACTTTCCGTGTTCATCATCTGATATAGGACATGGTATAGTTTTAAGCCGGATAGTATTTGCAAAATAAACTTTCAAACCGATTAAAAATAAGAATTACGTGAAAAACGGCTTTAGGGATAGCAATATTTTCGCTGTAAATAAATTAAGACGGAACCCTCGGTACTGGAGACGGGAGGTGCTTAGCTGTTGATCGATTTTATTATTCATCTGAGCGAGCTAAGACGGCTATCGCTTTATAAATTCATTTTAGTATACGAAAATTTTCAATATCTTCTATACGTTTAGTACCAATTTTCCAGAGGTGAACGATTACAGTTGGTTCAGTGAACAGGACGCTGATTGTTGTGTAAACATAAACTATTTTGTGAATGATACCTAAAGGACAGCGATTGGCATCATTTATGACATGTGAAATTTATATCATCAGCCATTTATGACATGTGACATTTATAACATCAGCCATTTATGACATGTGACATTTATAACACCAGCCATTTATGACGTGTGACGTTAATATCATTAGCATAAATATCTGTGATTAAATCAACGGTGTTGTCAATACTATCATCAATACGTTCAATGGTTCCACTGCTGGACTCAGATCTTATCTCACATGATGATTACTTAATGCAATAATATGCAGTTTCGTAACGCTGGCCAACTCCGGTATTATGGACATGACACACCTTAGTGAATATGTTGAATAAAATACGATTACATCATTAAAGTATATCCTTGTGTACATACATCCATTGTATCAAAAACTTACAAATCCTAATATATACGTAAGAATTTAGAGCATTGTACATAATTAATTTATTAGGGATTACAGAGAGCTAACACATTGATACGACACGTGTCGTACACTACACAGGCCGGTGAATTTTAAAGTTTAATGCTTTAATGTTTTGACCGCAGCTCGCCCGCTCCGCTCGACGACGAGACATATCGGGGGTCGAACCTTTAGGATAATCCGGCGATTAGGAATAAAGGGACGCGCGCAACTCTTATGCAGCGCCGTTGTATGGCCACCAAGTTTTGTGTACGCAGATGAGTCGTACAAACATAGGTAGATTTGTTTTAATCTCGGCATCGCTCACACGACCACCTGATCCCAACGGAGGCTGAGCTGGCGTTACGGTAACCGTGTGGTAGATAATTTTACGTTCAGATCAAAAAATAAAATATTTTTGCTCATCACACAAATATATCTCCGAGGTGAAAATCGAACCTACTGCGCAGCTGAGCAGCCAGGCAAACGGGTACTTCGCTATACATGTATATATAAATAACGACTCCTTGGCGTATTCATCGTGAAGTGTAATAAGCGTCTGTTATGTCATGTTTATCTCATCTCTGTGGAGATATTGAGTCATAAAAAGAAACCTGCATCCGTTTTCTTTTTGAATCCAACCAAAGTAATTTAGCATCTTGAAGGCTTAGTTTTGATACGTTGATAGTTACACACGTACCGACTACCGCATGCACTGAACATAGTTACATACAGCAAAGAACGTAGAAAGTTTCTCGTGTTAGTATCGAGAATGTTCGATGACCCTGTAAGTTAATCATAAACACGTGTATTTCAGCGAACTCAGATAGAATTTAATGTGGATATACGTTATATATTTATCATCAGCTTATATCAGTCCACTGTTGGACATAAGCCTCGGCTAAAGAGTGTCGTAATGTCACGTCCAATTTCAATGTCCAGCTTCACCAAGTCGTCATCCGAATGAAATGGCGTACTTAACCGTCGTTTTCTAGTCCACAAGTCTTGCCCTAATGGCTTTCGTTGGTAAAATATGTAAATAAATAGCTGGAATCTGACCGTCCGTCTCATCACTACATGCACTCTATGCGGTACTTATGTATGTAGTAAGATTATTCTGCTTTTAGAGTCAAAAAAGTCACCGAATCACTCCTGTAATCCACGAAAAGGCAGGCCGGGGAATGCAGAACACTCCCACGTTTCTCCGGTTACGTTTACGTCTCACTATGGAATAGGTGGTGAGACCATTGGCATGCATCAGGCACACATTCAGACTCCGAACCACTACTAGAAACTCTAAATTAAACAATTTTGTAGTGTTTGAACCGAGAATCGAACTCGGGACCTCCCAAGCGACAGTCCCAGTTGCAACCAACACGACAAGCAGTCAAGTACTTTAAAGCAATTTGATATAATACATATTTCAGAACCATTTCAATAATGAAGTTATTTCCAATGCGTAGTCGGTGTCCTAGTTAAAATATTTACGTTCATGTTTTTTTACAGTTCATGTGAAAATATAACGCACGGGCCGTACGTCAAAATCTTGTACATTTTTCATATACACATGTTTCGTATAAATTTGGAAATCATAATGTGAGTAAATTGTATTTGTAAATTCTGAACACAAACATTTATTGTATCAATTATATTCTTATAGATCGTAATCAATCGGATAACTGGGTTCATGTATCCACTATTATAATACAAATTGTACAACACGCCCTACAATCGATCCATATAAATCAAGTTCAGTTCACTTGAAGTTATTGTGTGTAGTTTTGTTCAGTCCACACTCGGGGCGTGAACGGGGACCGCTGGAAATCTTCGTGTATTCCAGGTAGGTGCTTGGTCGTTGAAAGTTTCCCTTTGAACACCTCTCAAATGCTCTGCCCCGAATTACTTTACCTCGTATTCAAGGAGCACAAACGCGTCTCCAGTAGAATTGAGTGGACACGTACTCGTGTTCACACGAGACGTGAAACTTTTATGGCCTCGCGAGCTTTCATGAGGCATTCGTCATTATTGTTATGAGTTGGGATTCGATAAATTAAAATATTCCGATTAAAATTCACACGAATACTATTTTATTAATTTTCACTCCGGAAGAGTCACACTTAATCCGCTCGAATATTATAATCGTATACAAATTTTGTATCGTGTGTTTAATACCTTTGTTTCATAAACACGAATTGTATTCGCAGCTGAACATGCCTTCTTTTTATAGATTAAGGTACCTTCTGGAATGCTTTTTTAAAAATGTCGCGTTCGAGAATATTCGACTAAATGTTGCCGTCTACTGGACACCCGAGGGCGCTCGTGTAGAAAGTTATAGAAAGTACTAGAACTTGTTCCGCCGCTTAATGTATAAGACTCAAAGTTTCTAACAACGACTAGTTCTCTATTTTACTATGTTCGGTTGTGCAACATTATTTATAACTGCTAAGTTCAATATATTTAAATATTAACAGGGTCTTCATAAAAAAGAACCCTTAAATTACACTACACATTGATGTCACTACAGATATTATTAAATTTTTCTTTATACTAGATTTTCATGTAAGTTATGAGTAGTCATAAGTAGGTTGTAATTGAAAACAGCGATAAATGTAAAAAAAAAACTACATCAATATACATACATCATCATAATAGCGTTTGGCCGCGATACCACCATATAGGAAGTGAATAAAAGATGTACATACACGTATTATGTACGTGCTAAGATAAATCACGCGTGCTCAGAAAACGCCAATTCACCCTTGCCTTGGAAACCCTTGTAACATTTGTCGGTGTATATGATCGCTGGTGGGGTGTTACGTTATTGGACGATATATCAACATTATATATATATATGATACAGCATGATCCTCCAATGTAGATAGCGCGAAACCACGCTTACCGAGGTTTAACCGGCGCCGATCATGTTATTATTAATGCAGTGTCTTGTTTGATCGTAAGTGATTGATCGTAGCTTATCAATAACGATTATTGTGATCAATATATCTACTACATTATTATTAAAGGACTAATTACTCAGCTCGGCTTAACTGTATACGTAATTATGCTATTTTATATGATATCACTATTGTATGTATGTATTTATTTAGAGCCAACACCTGTCTACTTTAGGACCAGACGTCCGCGGATGACATCACCGAGGCTTTTAATCAGGCGTTTTTCATACGGATTGTTTTTGTAACTATATGGACATAAACAGTACAAGAGTGAACGTTCAACAAACGCTTAAATCTGTCAATATTTTCCTACTCGAACTGACCGTAGACACTTCAATTTCTCTTTTATTATGTCGTATCTATGTCGTAAACTATTCTTCCCGCAATTCCCTTCTAACCTCTGATAGAAGTTTGTTCTCATAATCGCAACACGCGTAACCGATCCATGTACGCAATGTAGGGACGTACGGATACTCGTGGCGTGCCGTATATTCATACGCGCCTGCCACACCTGGCCGGAGTTACGAGAACGAGCACGGTACGCGCACGTACCTGGGTACTCGTGTGTCACCCGAAAAATAACGAACTGGGTCAGCAGCCGGCGTACCCTCGTACTCGTACCTTGTAATGTTTATAGACATGTGCATGTATATTTTTATAGCGCAAGTCTGCTCGTGACTATGTAAAAATGTTACCAGACAACGAACCTGTCGTGTTCTCAATATACTGATACAGGGGAACATTTTGTATAAACAGTGTATTAAGTTCGAATGAGTACATCAATGTAACATACATACAAGTCCAACTCCATTAAACTCCAAGATTAGTATTACATATGTTACATAATATAGTCTGGAAAAAGAATTATCGCTACATCATAATCAAAACATAGATTACATTTTCGTACGTTTTTACGGTTGTCTGTGGGCATCACTAATAGAGCCTCACCTTTGAAACATTTAACTGAATCTGGACTCAAGCACGAGTGCAATTTGCTGATTTAAAACTCCTGGATCTCCGACGGTGATTTATTTAAAAAATATTTCGCGTCGTCTCTCCCGGACTGGATCTGTAAATACGCTCTCTCTGCGGACTTCCACGAATCACTACTGCCGAATTCAAGATTTTCAGGTCAAGGAAATTAACTATAAACTGAAGATATTAGATCCTATTCAATGAATCGGACGAAACAGTTGGCATTGAAAAATAGTTTCAAAAGATCTTGATCGCTTATATTTCTGTCAAACTGTTGTAGGTACAACCTTCGGTTTATAAAAAAAAAGTGTTTTTTAATATAGTTTTCAACAGTTAAAAGCTTATTTTCGAAAATATTACTATTGGTTTTTAATGTAACAAAAAACCTTAATTACCCCTTCAACATATATATATTGCCTTAATAATTTTAGTAGTTATTCAGGTGACTCGGCTAATAATCTCAAAATTGATATGAATTATAAAGAAGAAAATAAATAAACTTAGTATATAGTTATTTATAAATTAATTCATTACTTGTTTCTACGATACTTTATATAATGGTAGTTCTACAGACGACGAAATAAACAATAATGTTTGTTAAAACTTTACAATGACGTGCCTGCCAGACTGCCTGCGTTACAGCCTTATATAAAATCTGTATTGTAATAAACACCATGAACTCAACAAGTGTAAGGGAATTAATTGTCAGTTCCATAAAAATGCGTACCAAACATCAGCAAAACTTGTTTGCTGTATGTATAACTTATGCTTGAAGACTTAAAATACAATACATAACACTAAATGAAAAGTAAATGAGAGTAGGTTTTTATACATTCGAAACGGGTATATAGAAAACGATTTCAGCGGTTTTATTCAATTCGACTGTGGGCGCAACTTTGTACCATCAGTAAAAATCGAATTTATTTAAGTTAGGATACCTTTCGTTTTTAGTATGGACTTTCCTCGATTTTTTCTGGTTTTAGTTATTTTTCCCTAACATTTATTACCTAGCAATAGACTCGCGTTTGGCTGCCGTACCACCTTATACAAGGCGAGATATAACTTAATATCTAGCTTAAGAAAGCTAGATATTAAGGTAAGAACCTGAAAATAACCTATTCACTCTTGTCTGGAACAACTCCATAATAATATCTTTACATTGTTTTAAATTTATACACAATGGTACTTACAGTAGAAACAATCGCTTTAGTTATTGAAGTGTAACGTACTTGGGTAAAATGTAATATATAGTTTTCTTTAATACTAATGGTAATATTTGTGACATAATTATCATCGTCATCAGTCTATCTCAGCCCACTGCTGGACATAGGCATCCCATATTTGTGTGCCTAATGATAAATATTTATGTACTCGGAATGTAGAGTAAAATCTGCATTAAATGTTCAGCCATTTGATAACAGATGTCGCGACATGTATTTCTGAGTGGCGGTTATTGTTTTTTTTTACATTTTCGATATAACAAGAATTCAAACTGAAACTGAGCAAAGCATGACAGCTCCCTAACCACGATGATCCCTTTATCTTATTACTTTTTCTTATTTACGAGACTTCAAAGTCAAAGAGCACTTTATTTGTACTCAGGAAAACATTTCCGTTGTATTTTCATAAATAATACATTACTCAGATATTATCTTTACTCACAAAGCCAATATTGAAAATAAATTCGAAATATAAAAGACTTTAACCATTTCCACGGTAATTTGTTTATATAACAAAAGCTCGTTGTGAGAAGCGGTTGAGCCGTGAGAAAAGAAAACTGAAGCTTCGTATCAAATTGAAATTGTTCGCTTTTGGCGGCGCGCCCCCGAGTAATGGGTTTCGATGTGAAAAATAAAATAGGTCACAAAAGTATTTATCACGTCACACAGGTATTCATTATTATTGATGTAACAGCAAGAAAACTGTACAATTGACAGAATATTTTGGATACAGGTATTACTCATATAAAGTAAACGAGCCAAGCAAAAAGACGTCTTGTCCATAGTCATGTCTCCCTGAAAAATGTCGCAGCTGCCAGCGACTTCGCGCGTCGTGTCTAGTATGTCTACCACGTGCACCAAATACTTGTTCTTTGTCTAACGAGACATTTTCATTTTGAATCACAGCGGCAAGGGTATACGAGTACTGCGTTTATAAGAGTTTTACACAGGAACAAAATATCGTCCATATTACAATACGATACTTACCGCACCGGGGAAGACGATAATTTTAAGTAAAGGAGGACGTATCTACACGTAGTTTAAGTGTAAGCCATATTGCTTCGTGGTTTCATTTTTACTGATGTATTTGATGATTTTTTACTGATGTAAAGATGTAATAGCATAATATTCATTACTATTTAAATTAGTAAGTGAAGAAAACTGAGGAAAATAATATGGTACTACACAAATACGACAACGGTCTGACCTTAGTTACCAAATTCCCAATAAATGTAACTATCGAATAGTCCTTGGTGTTGTCACCAGTGAAACCAAGATGAATGCATTGCCACAAACGATAAAATCGATCCAATTTGTTTGGCTTGAAGGTAACACCGAATGTTTCAGTCTTGATTCTAGGTACGAACGACAAATTATAAATGGTCCCATTTGTTCTAGACTCCGTGTAAACTACAGAAATTGTAGAAATATTTGCATGTATTGAGAAAGTGGATGAAGAGTAACATTTTTAATTACTGATTTACAATTGACTAACTTATTTGTCGGTTGCAAGCGCGTCTCCGATCGAGTGGTCCTGGGTTAAAATCCGCGGTCGGTCCCTATTGGATTTTTGTAACTTAGATTTTATAGTAGTGGCTAGGAGTCTGGATATGCGCCAGTATATATGGATATGCGCCATGTATGATAATAGACCGCCTATCCAGTAGTGGGACGTAAACGTAACTGGTGAAACGTGGGAGTGTGATTCTCTGTCT
>DWEI01002700.1:0-13878 GCA_018245875.1 Mysoria ambigua | reverse complement strand
TAGTGTTCGACCCGGGAATCGAACCCGGGACCTCCCGATCGGCAGTCGCACCTGCAACCAACACAACCAACGAGGCAATCAATAATATAATGACATGATAAAAATTGTCACATGTATATTATTGTTTTCATTAAATGCTTCCGTCGAAGTTCCGTCGGCGGCGCGGCGTGTGAGCTAGTGGGCGGTCGGTTGCAGCGTGAAGCCGGCCATCTTCGAGCTGGCGCTGACGGCGGCCGTGGCGCTGTACCTGGGCGCGCTGTACGGCGCGCTGCGGCTGCTGCCGGCGCTGCACGCGCGCCTGGCCGCGCTGGGCGCGCGCCGCCCCAAGCGCCACTGAGCGCGCCGCCCTGAGCACCGAGTACTCGAGAGCGCATCGAGCAGACGTTTTCAAATTTCCATCAGCTTGTTGGTCACTAAACATTGTAGCCTTAATACTGGGATTACAATGATACTTGGATAGAAGCTATTATTTAATTTGCCGAATCGTTTAAAATCTACTAAGAGGCTTGAAGGTCGCCGGTGAAATGAATTGGCGTGAACAGATTTCTAGACACGACTTCGCTGACGTCTTTGGACCCGTAACTGTTGCTGGTTCGTTAAGCATTTTTAAACATAGATAGCGATAATATAAATTATTAAATCGTTGCAGTGTCCAGGTTGAAGGCCGACACAGCGCTGTACTCGTTAACTTCATAAAACAGCCCGAGGCCGTTCGGATCTTGTTTAACGAATATGTATAAGCTTTTATCTGTACAAATTTTTGGTTCTATGAAATTATCAATAATACTTACCAACCATTAAATGCGGTGGATAGGCATGAAAATCGATCTAATTTATGAACTATCAACGATGGTTGATACTATTTTTTTGTTGATTCGATATACGATATAGTCGTATACAATCAAATAAACATTAACGGATATATTCCCATTGAAATGTTATGCTTGCTTTCGTTCAATAGATGAATTTGATATACATTTGAAAAAAACCCAGACTAATGCAGTGCTTTTTCTGGTACTACTTTTGGCAAACGCATGTTCATGAAATATGATACTACCGAACAGTATTTAACGTTAGGCGAGCACAGCAGCGCCAAAAAACTAGTTTATAGCGTTTGTTAAATGTCTGGCTGCGTCCAGGGCGAGCGCGGTGCGCGGAGAGGGAGGGGGGGGGATAAAGTTTCCCCGCAAGTGTCAACTCGATGTCTGCGCGTTGCATTGGCCGGCCGTCCCGCAAGCGCCCGTCATGGTACAAGTCGTCTTGTTATCTTTGATTGATTTTCAAACATTCATTTTGGCCCCCGTTCATATCGTATTTGAAATTATTAAGCGTCTTCAGTTTATAGATGTGTCGTAATGGCGTAGTAATATTTAGGCTGTATTAGATTTTTTCCTTGCAAGATGATAGATTTTTATGCAAAGTTAACATCAGTAAGTAAAATTTTAGGTGGTATTTGTAGCCGATGTTGAACGCGTAGTGGATCTTCGCTTGGGACTTGGGATGTTTGAAGTTTCCTAAGCGCTAGCGTACAATCTGTGTACTGTGTACTGTTTCTGGAATGTTCTGTCGGCGGCTCGCAGCGCGCGGCCTACGTACGGTGCAGCGGCTTTATCTGTACTGTGTACTTGAGTATTCGAAGTAAATAGTAGATATTTAAAATAAATAATAGGTATTCGAAGTAAATAATTAAATAACTTAAAATTTATCATTAAAATTTCGGCAATAATTCGATAATATTTTGTAGTTTTTCTAAGAGTACCTTTCCGTTGATGTAGGCGGTGGTGACAGTAAAAGTGATTGATTGTCATCGTCCGCGTAGTGTCGGTTAGGACGTTGTATCATTCGTTTTACGTTGGACGCAGGACTATGAAAAAATGATGAATTGAAAAAAAAATATAGATGCATTAAAAAATCAATTATTAATATTGCAATCGTTTTATCTTGTTTGTGTACCATTTTTGTTTTTGGGCGACATAACTCGTATCGATATTGCATTAGCGTATGGCGAAGTTTATGGGATTCCCTGTTTGAAAGACGAATTATATTAGGGCGATACGAGGGTCGTTTCATATTCATGTCTAACAGTATCGTCTGACGATAGTTACACAGCTTTCCTGTTTTATATTTATAAGAAAATATGTATTTGCTGTTTTGTGTCGAGTTGTTTTTCCATCCTTACACAATAATACACTCATATTCGTGATTCATAAGTGTTGAACAATCTATTTTGTGAAATAAGTACAGTCAGCAGTTAAGTCATATTTGTGGTATGAATTATTTAGTGTCAAAAGCGTAAGCTTAAAATGTATTTAATGAATTCGATTTTTTTTTGTTACATTTTAATCTTATCTTTAGAATACTTTATTGAAAAAAATTCTAAGTACTATATATACAATAAATAGGTTAGTTTTGAGGCGAGTGGGTTCTGCCTACGCGCGCTTGGGCAGCGTGGCAGACTGGCGCTGTCCCCAGGTTGGCGGGCGCGGAGTGCCACAGAGCTGCGACACGAAGGCACTGACGGTGTACCAACAGTTTAGATTAAGTAACAAATAACGTTAATTCAAATTCTAGCATGTATAAGCTATACAAACTGGTTGGACCCATTTATAAAGTCAAAAAAGGATTATATTTTTGCTCTGATCACAACGTATTGTAAATAAAATTGAGTGAACCCTCTCTATGTATAGGGATGTTTCTTGTGATCCCGCTGTTGGCTCAGGCAACACCATCAGTGTAATTTCAGTATATTTACAACTATGATAAGTTGTAACAAACTTTACAAGTTATTTGTTAAATCATGTTTTATTTTTACTACTAAAAAGTTAATGGTTTTTTGTAGATCATAATCATTAGAACGTTCGGTTTTAGGCATATTTTTTTTGTAATGTTAATTTGAATGGATTTTTAATTTTGTTAATTAGTTTATTGCATTTAATTTAATATGTTGCCTAGTATTATTTTGTTTTGTCTTTTATGCGTCATTAACTTGACTTGTTATCAATAAACTTGAAAGTGTCCGTAATAAGACATTTTGAATGCTTGAAATAGCTAACGATGCATTATTCTTATGGTTTTTTTTAAATATTAAATTACTTGTATTTTCTAATATTCAAAACTACAGCGGAACTATTATGTGAGTAGTTTTTGCCCCATTCCATTGAAGAGAAGGCATTATGTTTGAATAGTTAGGAATTTAATGTGATTTTTGATCGTTCATCATCTGTAAGTGAGCGTCATAACTGCTGTTAATGAACACCAATGGCAGACGCCTTCCATTTAATGAGTCGTTCGGAGGGCGTCTGAACGTTTGTTCATCGATGAACAACCATACGCGTAGTCATAATGAAATGTCGTACTACGTGTCGTGTATTAACCAACTGCTAACGATACAACGGGCTGTTAATGTTGTATTCTAGTTCCTCTTATATAAATGCACCATTTAATGTATCGTTCTAATAATTCATATCAAATAAATGCGTCATGAAAGTAATAACGATTCCATAGGGACGTAAAAGCCTGTAGTACTGCCGCGGCCATTTCTTCTCACTCAATTCAAATAAGTTTTATTCGTGTCGTTCTAAAAACTTCTATTTACGAGTTCCCATAACACATATTTGCATTCTTGCATTTAAAAATTAGTATGTTGAGTGTTTTATCAGTGAGGCAGTGTTTGATTTCTCGTACGCGAGACAGACTCAAGGGGCGTTAAGAGAGCAATGATCGGTTCTCGCACCAGGGGTTCACTATTTAATGCTTCGTTCTAAAATACTTCAGTACGATACAGGCACGCCATTAATTCGAAAATGTTGATAATATTATGTGAGATAACCGACGATAATATCTTTTGTTTTTTCGATATCACGTTTATGCATGTATACTTATGTTCGCCGTCCTAGCTCATAGTTCCTCGTGATACAGTGATTGCATATGAATATTATTAATTTACAACGATTATATAATAATTATATTACATGGTATGTTTGTTTGTGTTTTCATATGGTTAGTGTGATTACTAGTATTATGTAAATAACCAATATGATTCTCTTATAACCAAGTTTTAAATTGTCAAAATGCGCTACGCTGATATTTTATTGATCAATATTTTTTTGTGCTCATATATTGAGTGAGAACAACGCGTTTGTGACTGGTCACATATAGAAATATATCAGTGTGTTAGATATATGTAGGGTATTAAAGGGCTGTAGTTGACGAGGTAACTTGCATGTATTTAACATAATAGCACTTCATACATTTTTATTTATCTGTATCGTAAATATTTTATATTGTAACATAATAGTCATTATATAGTTTAATAATCGCAGTACAAGAAACTTTAACGTAACATATTATGTGAAATATAATTAACTAGTCTGTTTAGAATAGTCAAACTTATCGACAGGTAACATGCCAAAACAAGTAGTCACACTTTCTGAAAATATACGTTTTTGGTGTTGCCACATTCAGTCGATCGAAGTGTAATCGATCGAAATAATTGACGCTGATTTTTTGAGAACTTTTAAAGTAATTCTTACTAATAATAACTCCGATCGGAGCATTTGCATTGATCGATACTTTGACTCATTTGATTGGTTTTAATTACTCTGTGAAAAACATATTTATATACAATTAATGTATCGATCGATGTCTTCCCGACAGGGTGTGGTGACACCTTTATACAGATGTTAATTAATGTTGCCACATGTTGTGTCGCACGTTCATCTATTTAAAACAAAAATACTATACAGATAATAAATCTAAATAGATTACTATACATATAATTATTTAACATTCAATAACCTTTCTCTATATACTTTATGGAAGTGAATGCCCGCTGGCTGTGTGGATATGTAAATATGATATACTCTCTTTAACATACACAACATAATAAATGATATATTATATTACAATAAAAAATAATAGCTATTGTTTTTCTTCTCGCGTCTTATGTTATCAGTCGTGTTTAATGACATGAACGATTTATTAATTACACAATATAATGCAGAGAATTTGTAATAGTTTTCCTTAATTTTAAAGTTTTTTTTTTCTGAAAATTATGCTTATGTGCGAATTAATTACTTTGGGATTATGAATATATTGTGTTGAGTTAGTAATAATCTAGTATAATAAGTTAATGAACTGAAGGCCTGCGCGCATTCTGTTCTTACTGCGTCAAATGCGATTAATAGCGTGATGGGTCGTCCTAGTGTGCGATATGACGGCGTTACGACGATGATTTCGTTCAGTTCACACGCCACATTTCGGTCAGCGTGCGCGTTGGTCTTTGTCTAAGTACGGTGTTTGAGGGTTACGGTTAGTTTATAGTGACACTGTTTTCACCCCTTCGAACAAGTTAGGTTTGTTTTAAGTGAAAATGTTGTGTGCATGGTTTTGAAATGAATAAACTTTTTAAAGTGTTACATGCGTTTTTTATTTTTCCTTGTGCGCATAAGTCGAGATGGGCAAGGGGCTTGACCGAGCGGTTCTCTTCGAAACGTAACAAAGAGTTTAAGGAGTTTATATAAATGAGAGACAGAACATGTAACGTTATGGACAAATTTTCTTGATCCGCCGTTTATGAATTGTGAACCGCCATTTTTTTTGTCACATCTACGCAGACACCCGTCCAGTCTGCCATGGACCTCTGAGGGTTCACCTCGATCACTTTGGGAACCGTTGATCTGAACTTTCCAACTTTGTAAATATATAAATGTATGAAAGTAGTTAAGTAATTGTAATAATTAGTAATATAATTTATAGATACATGCTTGACCTTTATAGAGTACCTCTATTTTTTATATTATTTCAAAGGTTTGCTTGTAAAGTGCGATGTAAAGCATTTAAGTCATTAAGATGATGTACATAAGGGAGGAAGATCCACCATAGAAGGTTTGAGTAACTATTGAGTCATCCAATTCAAGGTACCGTAATGGAGTTATAGACTTCATATTAATTATAGACTTAAATGGTTTATATATCGTGTTTAGATTTAAACCGTTGAAAGCCGTTACTGGATAACAAAATAAAACAAATATTTTGAAAATATAAATAATATTTTAATAAGGCTCATTACACAATGTTTGGTTGAAACTAAGTATGTACGTATAAAATATTTTGATTATGAATACATTACAAGTATAAGCTACCTGAGATAATATTGCCATACTATGGCACATAATTATTAAAAAAGCTTAACAAAAAGTATAAAATCATTGAAAAATGAAACGAAAATATATTTTGGAAGTTATCTTCCTTAAACCAACAAGCGTACCACGGAAATCCAGCATTCGTATAACAAGTGTTGACAGCATGAAAAAAACTTAATGACAGAATGTTAAAAGTTTAAGAAATTGGTCTAGATAAGTATAAAATATTGTTTATCGTTATAAATTATTTCGAGAGACAAAAATGTGTTAAAAATACATTTGGTTCACTAAATAGTTCAGGATGATTGTATCACACTTGCTAATATCAAATAACGCTAGCTTCCTGCGCGCATGCATACACACAAGTCATTAAAAGCACAGATTATTAAACATATTATTAATTCAAATGCATTAAGCAATCAAAGCAATCAAACAATTACCAATCAATTAAAAGCACACGTTTGACCACGATTCACAGTCAATAGTCATATGAACTCAAATATTGCCATTTTTAATAGTGACAGAAATCTTAGTTTTTTTGAATAAAATACTCTTAGTGTTTAAAAACGTTAAATAAATCAACTTTTGCATTAGATAACTTCAATAAATCTTTAGTTAATAGTCTCAAATCGTTTGTCATATGGAATTTCTAAATTTACGCCACACAAATATAAACTTGTTGTACTTGGACGCTTTTGAACAAAATTTGTTTCGAAATTATAATTAAACGATAAAATACCTAATCTTGAAAATGCTTGAATTCACTTACAAACTAAATATATTCTTATTCTTAATAACTTAAGATAGCTTATTCTTCGAAGACTTCGACGGAAGCCGCTCCATTGATATCCTTCAGTTCCGCCGACTTGAATGTCGCTATGATGTTTATTTTTCCGACTTTCTGTAATGTAATGGATAATATAGAATAAAAACACGATTATTTGAACATAGCGTGTAGAATGTCTTTATAGAGTGTACGTAAACTTTAAATTAGCAACCATAGGTTGAAATATGATATTACCACCGACATATTCTCAATACATCGTCACTAGTACGTTTCACTTTGTCTGCGGTTTAATGGCCGCCATTCGAAATACCGGGTTTTGGAACGCTATGCTAAGTAATGTTTTAAAACAAATCCATATTATAACATTCCCCCGACGAAGTGCGTTAGAAATATGCGTTTACTTATACCTATATACTTTAATACCTACCTTTAATACCTATATACTTTTTAAACTGTTTGAATATTTTTATATTAAACACAATGAACTTTTAGTTATTTTTACATTAGCTGATATATAAATATTGACAAAGCAACAAGATAATTATGTAACATTTTTTTTATTTAAGCCTTTATTGCTGAACTAGGTACCTACATATATTCTTATCAACTTAAATCCAAACTAGACTAATCATCGGTTCTCTCTTCACCGTTCTTAGCCTTGGTCGTTGGTTGGAAGTCGTCTGTCCACCTTTTGACTTGGCTTCCTCTTTTCCTTTTACCATAAAGTGATTATTGTTAATTATGTAACAATAATGGAGAAAATGGACATGGCAAGTGGTAGCTAAGTGATATATAGATAGACAAATGATAGATAAGGTTTGAAATTCGACTTCTCACTCCGGGAGACCGGGTTCAAATCCTAGGCACGCACCTCTTAAAAATGTGCGTTTTTTAAAGTTTAAATATCACTTGCTATGATAGTAAAGGAAAACATCGTGAGGAAACCTGTACACCTTGAGTGTCAAAAAAAATATTCTCTAAAGTGTGTGAAGTCTGCCAACCCGCACTTGGCCAACGTGGCAGACTACGGCCTTAACCCTCTCATTCTGAGAGGAGACCCATGTTCCAGCAGTGGAACGATAAAGGGTTGATATCGAACGGAGAAGACACACAGATGCGACGACGTACGTTGGGCTGCAGGGGCAGCTGCACGGCGACGAGGCCGCGCGGCGCCGCGTCGGCGGCGGCCACGCGCAGCGCGCGGCCCGCCACGCCCGCCGACGTCACGCGGAACTCGCAGCGCGAGAGCGCGCGCTCCAGCGGGTTCACGAACGACAGCGCGGCGACGGCCGGCCGCCCCACCACCAGCTCCTCGTTGAACTGCGGACGCGCACGGCGTGAGACGCAGGTTGAGTGCAAGCGCAATAAAGAAAACAACTGGGTTTTTGTAGGTAGTACATTCTAATTCTTCTTCGTCGAACCGATAGCTCATCTGATTTGTCATCGTGGTGAAAGGATTAGTCACATTGTCCAGGGTGCCCCGGACATTGTATATATGTCCGCAGATGATCAGACATAGTCTTGGGAAAGCTCCTTCCATGCATTCAAATTGATAAATATGGATTCATTAAGTTTTTTTTCTCTAAACGCTAGTCAACAAGCATTATGATCTGATGTTAAGGAAGTCAATGTCGCGTTGTTCGAGAAGCCCGCGCATACCTTAATGCTGATGTTGGGCTTGAGGATCTGGAAGTCGTCGTCGTCAGCCCAGGACTGCTTGGTGTCCTCCACGATGGCCATCGCCGATATTTTCACGTTGCAGTACTCCACCAGCTTCGGTATGTACTCGTCCGCTTGCACCAGAATGCTTACTTCTTCAGCTGGAATTTAAAAAAAAATTACTTTAATACATCGGTATTAATACTGTGGGAGACATAAAAAATATTAAACAAGGTAAATAGCAAACGAGTGGGCTATTATTATACGAGAGACTTGCCATTCACACACATTTGCAAACTGACATCAAAAAGGAAAATAAAAACTTAAAAACAGGTAGGAAGATACGATAGATAGGTAGGAACAGGACTTCTTGTAGTTCTAGTGTCATTTAATGCAAGTTACATTTGTAAGTTATTATATAGTAAGTATAATGCAAGTTATCGTTGTCATCAACAAAGTACACACTCACTTTTCTTAGGTCCCACGGTCAGTTTTCCCTCGACTTTCTTCAGCACGTCTGCTCTCACTCCGTTGTAGAACACACTGGTGGCTGTTAAGGCTGCTTTGATTTTGCGTACCTACGGACAAAATACAAAAATAGAACAATTTTAAGGTAGAAGAAAATCTAAGCATGACAATAATATAGCTATTGATCATAAATGAATTTGAACCTCTGTAATAAATAAATTCATGTCTATTTATTTAAATTGTTTCTCATCATTATTATGCATCGCTAACGTACTTACTTCGTCAGAGTTGTTCACGATGTCGACTGTGACCCGGAATTCCTTGCCAATTTGAATGGTATCGATGTCGCGGAGTTTGAAGCTGATATCGTTGGTCAGATTGCTCGCTACGGCGTAGTATCTGTAAAAATAAATGTTTAATATATTCTTAGGAAAGATAAAATGTGCAGACAGATGCTGGATGCGGCAAATCGAAGACATCACCCCTTTACTTCTCACTTTTGACATTATGATAACATTAACACCACGGCAACTATTTTTCTTGCCGCCAGCCTTATATGGTTTCAAACTGACCTCTTAGCTCTCTCCGAGTACCGGACGCCGTTCATGAGGGCGAGACGCTCAGACGCAGTCCCCTCCCTGTGCTTGTACTCAGCGGTGATGTCTTGACGGTCTTCGTCACCCAGGGGGTCGAAGACGAATGGCTTCTTGGTGAGTATCATACGGCCAATGCTGTAAAAATGACACTTAATGAATGCCTTTTTCCATTCCTTTCATGTGTTTTTACAAGCGTATAATAGCGTAGCGTACTCACTGGTAGTTGTTAGTGTCCACCATGGAATATCCGGTTTCCGCCTGAGGGTCTACCCTCCACCGCATGAGGTCTGCGTTGACGGAGGCCAGCATGAACTCCACGTCGTAGCCCAATCCGATCACACCCTGCTTGATCGCCTCAAGGGGTGCTGGCCCGCACTGGTACATGCCCGCGGACTTCTCCTGGGGTGTTGCATCTATCGCCTGCCAGCCGCCATAACCTGAATGACGAAGAGATTTTGGAATAGATTTCTCGACAAACATACCACCTAAAACTGTGCTAGATGCTCAAAGATGTTTAATTCAAGATTCTTTAAACTGACTTTCCCTTACCCGGTGGGAGATCGGGCCTCGCCATCCAAACGTCGTTCCAAACGTGGTAGTTCCAAATGGAGTCCGCGCCCTCTGGGTTGTTGGGGTCGAAGTTCATCTCCTCCATGGTCTCCGTGTAGTATTTGTCTACTGTGAGCGAGCTGTTCGCGTCATGAGCTGATACCAAGTTGGACACTACTCGAGAGGGGATGCCCAAAGCTCGACAGACTGCAATGGATACACATCGTTTTTTATCAATTTATGAATTGAAAATGATTTGAGTTTTGTTAAGGCTAGAGTTTTATTTTTCGTTATCTAATTGTACAAATCGCCTACCTGTAGTTACTACACCAGCGAAGACCCAGCATTGTCCGTAGGGCACTTCTTGCTCGGTCTCTTGGAACTGAGCGAGGATTTCCACGGAGCCGGTCCATTCCGACGGTGCGGTGCCGTCCTCGTACTGGCCGTCCCAGCGGCCGACCAACACGCCACCGTCATCGTTCGAGTTTACGATGCGGGAGATCGCTCGGGACATTTTTACTGGATCACCACGACTGAAAAGTGGTATCCATTTAAAGAACCGCAGATATATATTTCTTAGTACCTCGTAATGCGATCAATTTTGAGTAATAAGAATTATATCATTGGTTATATTTTAAAGTGCTATGGAAATGTTGGCAAATATTTTTTTGTGCTTCAGCCAGAATTCAGATTAGAATTCCAAATTGAAGGCAAGAGGGAGCGCCACTTTTGGAAGAAAAGACACTTAACAAATTGTTGTTTTCTTTTTTTCTAACGCATGTTAGATATTAAGTTAATACGGAACTTCCCGCCTGTAATCCCCAAAGAGGTATTTAGACGAGTGCAGAACACTCCCATGTTTCATCAGTAACGTTTACGTCCCACTATGAAATAGGTGGTGAGCCTATTGCCATGCATCGGGCACATATCCAAACTCCGAACAACTACTAGAAAATCTAAATTATAAATAAAATTGGAAACAAGAGACTTACTGGTGGAACGGCAGCTCGGCGCGGTCCAGCATGAGCATGCAGGCCGGCAGCACGACAGCGTCGAACTGGCCGTAGAACCAGGGCTTGCCGCGCGTCGTCTTGATCGGCCCCACCCACACCTTGCCGACGTCGTTCAACACGTACTCTTGCAGCAAGTTGCAATCCTCCATGTACGTCTGGTCGTCTGGTGAGGTTATCAGAGAGTTAAAACGTTTTCCTGTGTCATTATAATCATGTTAAATGTTTCTGAAAATTCATCTTCATTAAACGTTAATACGTCGGGTGCAAATCTTACATGTTATTTTTGTGATACCATCATTACGACAAACGCAAAATGCAACTGTTTCCGGATCTTACAAAAACTTATGTAAACTTGCAAACATACTAATATATGTTATTAATTAACTTACTTTAAATTTTGAACAATCATTAACACACGATCTTTTTTCCCCCAAAAATATAGGTACTCAAATACTCCCGATGATATAAACACTCGGACATATCGGTGACACTGCATATTATCAATACTTACCGGGGTTCCAGGGGTTGAAGAGGATGTAGACATCTTGGTCGAAGTCGTACACCTCCCTGGCCGTGGAGCTCTTCAGTCTGGAGACCACCGCGACGGACCAGCACCCCACCGGGGCACTCACTGGGGTCGAAACCTAGTACCATAAAAGACCTTATTAGCTAATAATACACATTTTTTTATATATTTAATTATTTGCTTATTTATGAGTTAAATAAGAGGTACATGAATAGATTGACATGCATATTATTTAATGCATACAAATATACATACATACAGAATAACAAACATTTTTCATAAGGAACAAATTAACATGAAACAGTATAAGGCTTATTAGCAATTAAGAGACCCAACAGCTTCTAAAATGATATAGCGCCAGCTTAACCTTACATATTCCGATTCCATTTAATTAATTATTTTATTCATCAATGACTTAACATTTCAACTATGTCTCATATAACATTTTCATACTTAGAAAACACATGTTTTTTGGTTAATATGTTTCATGAATAATTATTTATTTAATACTTAGCATAGATTAAAATTGTTATTTATTTATAAGACATACCGTTCTAATATGAAAAAACAAAATGTTTGACCAATTTAAATCTGACCCGATGTAAACATGTTAGACCTTCAATTTCGATCGCCGCCCGTGATCGAAACTCGCATACGGAATGGAATCAATAAACAGGTTTAATACATTTTGGAATTGCAGTCGTAGTCGATGAAAACGTGTGTAGAAATAATTATATAATCGCTTAGATATAAAAAACATATAAAAATATATAAACCAATTGGAATGTTACAGATATATTTTCATTAGACATAACATACATTATACATAACTAGACATTCTGGAAAGCAGACGAATACGTGACACCACGCTTGTAATCTCCGAAGAGGTAGGCAGAGGAGTGTAGTACAACCACACATTTCAAGAGTTACGTTTACGTGCGACGAGCGTGTAAAATTATTTTAATGAAAATAGAAGAGGCGATAGAATATTTCCAGAACCGCCGGAAATTCTTAGCCTCTGTCTTCAGCTACGCGAAGGAGGCGTGACGGTATATATGTACGCATATTTTTGTACGTTTGTAATGGTAAGCGATGTATTTAATTAAGAATTCCAAGGCGTAAAACATGATCCTATTTAAATAATAAAACTTTTTTAATCAAAATAAATAATGTTGAGTGGTCCGAAACATAATAGTCAAGTAAAATATTTTGAAGAAATCCGTTCACATTTGAATTCTCCGCAATGTTCTCTAAGGCGTGTTAGGTCTGTCACACCCCACTTGACAGACGTAGTGCATAACAAACCTAACTTTAGCCTTCTCTGCACGGCAAGCAATGGAACGTAAATAAAAACGGTCAACACTGAATAAAAATACATCCAAAAATGTATTTATGACTTTCAATAATGTACCCCAGTCACATATTTTAAATGTTAAATCACGTTAGTTTCATAATAAATTATAATTTCAAATTAACAGTTTCAAATGCAGATATGCAAATAACAGTTTCAAATTAACAGTTTCAAATGAGTTTATTTCAATAATTAATTAAAATATTTATTTGTAATATGTAGTATTTAAATTTACTTTGGCAAACATAAACGTCCCTAATAAGAATATTAATTCTTATTATACAAATGTACATGTTAGCGTTATACAAAAACAGACATAACATCTGATTGTTAAAGAGCAAATCTCGTATATTAAAATAATATTTGTCGATTTTTCGAACACGTTTAGTGAATATATAATGTTGTTATTATGCAAATGATGCACAACATGTTTGTAACTAAATTGTGATTAACTTGAGTGTAACTTATTTACGTCGTTTTGCTTTTAATACAATATGGTGAATAAAAATAATGCACACGCATAGCCAACGTGACAGAGAATTATAAGCAAAGCTTCTTATTATAAGACGAAATTCGTATTCAACATGGTAAAGATTTAAATAGCCACGTTGGTCGTGATGGTTGCCAGTGCGACTGCTGATTAGGGAGGTCCCGAGTTCGATTCCCGGGTCTAACACTATAAAATTTTCTACTTTAGATTTTCTATTAATGGTTCGGAGTCTGGATATGTGTCCGATGCATGGCAATAGGCTCACCGCCTATTCCATAGTGGGACGTAAACGTAAC
>DWEI01002699.1:0-13880 GCA_018245875.1 Mysoria ambigua | reverse complement strand
ATCGAGATTTTTCGATATCGCTCAAGGGATCCCATTCGTTGGTACAATGTGCTTCGATTAATTTAATTCCGTCCCCGTTCCCGGACGGACCGCGTGCGAGATTACATCGTGAAAAGTCGTAGTATGTACCTACATACATATATATGTTTCTCATATCACATGTACTCGTATTAGAGTTACAAAATAGTACTTTTTCATTTATTTGTTTTATGTTTTCAATGTACGAAATTATTATTTTATACCAATGTTATGTTAATAAATGCGTAAAAATAGACTCTTTAGGGGTAGATAGAGAACCGGGTGTCTCATAGCGCTATCCTTACATACTAACTATACTAACATGCCTGTTCTGCATTTATTTATAGATCATACACGCACTCCCCCAACCACCAGTATCCGATGTTTTCAGTAAAGGTAGTTACGTCCTCGTCTCCCTCAGTACATACATCGATCAACATTCGGATCGTGCATCTTTTCCTGTAGTTATTTCATTAGGCATTAATTTTTAACATATCAACAAGCACATAACACAAAGCAAACAACTATGAATACTAACCACACCGAACTAACTCCACGTCGAATGACATCCTATAATAATATCGTTCGGGGAGCGAAACAATTAATTGATTAAAAACCAATAACATTCATCGCGACGGCGCGTCGATGCGATAACGTAACAGGAACGGTGTTTATCAGCACAAGTATAATTGCTTATGTTAATCGCACACACACAAAGCCCGCAGTCCGGGCGCTGCGAGCGCGCCGCCGACTAATAGCGCACATAATTCATTCCCATTGTTGCCGCTCCGCAGCTGGCTGGGAATTTTTCAATTTTACGAATCTCTCATTCTACAAAAACAACGCGTGTTTAATTACGCTGTCGTCGCGTGGACATTTCATAAACAAATCTAGTGGAATTGTATTGTATTAGTACATTGAGTATGTAAATTGTAGGATGATTCATACGAATAGAAATTTTAAATGGTATATGTCAAAAAAACGTGCAGGGATACAGCCAGAGGGTTTTTTTTTAAATTAAACCTGTCGTATTTATTTATATACAACACGTATTCAGTGACGAGAATACGTTAAACGTGCTGTTTCTTTACACAAAAAAAAAAACTTACACTATCACCATTTAACGTTATAAATGCGATACAACCAAAACCGCTTAACATTTCACGCTGCACATCAAACGCGACCAGTCAAGGTCGGGTTAAGGCGTCGGGTTAAGCACGTCGAGGGCTCGAAAAGCTTCGCGAACGAAAGAAAAGCTTTCTAAATTTAGGCTGTTCATCCGCAGTGAAACGGCATCGCCGATCGCGGCGGCCGCTGCGTCGTGCGCGCCGCGGCCGGCCGCTGCGGCGTGCGCGCCGCGGCCGGCCGCCCGCGACGGAGCCAGCGGCGGAGGGCCGCGGCGCGGCGACCTTGGCGCCGCGCCGCGGCCGGCTACGAACCAGCTTCATGTCGATTATTAAAACAGACTCGAGGTCTGCCGCTATATATAACAGCTTAAAATAACATTAACATATTTCCCAGACGCGCTGACCAAAGAAGTATAAAACACTTAGATGCCTTATTAATATACGTACACACACATATCTTCGCGCCAAGTACTTTACGGGGGAGACAGTGAGCACCGAGTACATTTCCCATGGTTTATTTGTTTTATTATAGGCCTCATTACGGAATAAGGAGTGTTATTAATTAAAACGTGGAACATGTGTGTGTATGTGGGTGTGTCTGTGTGTGTAAAAATTGGCAACACAGCGACTGTTATTAACTGACCTCAAATTCGCAGTGAGGTTTAGTCGCATTATGTCTGCAGTTTCATTCACTGCCGGAACGGGGGCAATGTAACTGGGTCTCTAAGTACATTTAACGCTCCAACTGCTGCGAAACATGCATTTCGAGACAGAAATTGGCCTATAAAAGAGTTTATTAAAGCCGCATAATGAAATAGAATATGCATTTCAATTGAGCGTCGAGGCGTGAACGAGTTATTCCGTTAAATTGTTTCAACTGTATGCTCACGCCACATCCCTTACAGTGTAGGCAAGAAGCATAGAGTGTCAAATCAAACTTTAATAAAAGAACTGAAGTGCAACAATACAACTGTTTGCTTTGTTACGATTTAAATGATTTTTACGAATTTATTTTTACGAAGCCAGCTGTGCTTTTGTTTTGTCTCGTTTATAATCGCAGGGAGAGGCTGGGTCTGGCTTTCTGCACATACTCCTATAAAAACAAGGTCTTTGCTCTTGAGGGCAACACTGTATAGGCTTTTTCTAGGCATACGCATTGCATCTTAGGACGCATCTACGCGTAACATCGGCCTAACACAAGCCTATCACATGAAATATTAAAAAATATCTATCTGAAGCATTATTTATCGAGTACTGCTACCCAATAGATGAAGCATTAAACTATAATGCAGTAGATAATGAAGCGGCAGGGGCGGCCCTGTCGTGACGTCAGCCGCGTCTAGTCGCATTATGTCTGACGTGGAACGGGGCCTCGTGATGCCCGCGGCACTTGTAAACAAACAAACAAACAAACTGTAACGCATAGGGATTTTTCTATGAATAGGTAGTTCACATTCAACTTGACGACACTCGATTATTTCACCCTGAATGTCCTGTCCTGAGACAGTTCAAAGTTCGTACCAAGTTCAGAATTATATTTACCAAAGCGCGTACAGCCTATCATTTTGCAGTTACTGCCGTGCGGCAGTATGGAGGCAGAGGCAGTGTTCGTGGCGGTCCCACTTTAAGTCTACGTATTATAAGGGCATACAATTGTCAGGAAGTTGCAGTAAATCATAATAAAAAATGCTGATTATTATTTTTACGACAAATGTTATTATATCTATATACACCTTCTACTGGAATCTAACAATCACTAGAGTTCTATTTAGAAGCGACTCTTAACTTCATCTATTTCTCGTTTCCATTATATGTGTAATATATGTAAGTATTTTCGCTAATGATAATATATTTTTTTCACTTATAAAAAAAGCGTATGTTTCTTACGTAGAAGTAATATTCAGCTAACATTATGCCGTCCAAGGACCCGCCAGTCGAGCAAGGATCGGCTAACATTAACATAATGGCTTGGTTCACTTTGGGATGACATTAAAAAGTTGTAGAGACCGCAATCTCCGAGTGTTATTCAGGGGTTTATATATTTATTATATACAAGACTTTATATAATTATAAACAATCTTTTCCCAGTTTACACCAGCGTCCAGAACTGGGTTCTCTTTCCAAATCGAGCTCAGTGCCGACATCGGCGGAACGGTGAATTATTCATACGCGTGAAACGAACGACTTGTCAGAAGGAATTTCCAATTAAACTGGATCTGACTCCATCAATATAACTATCTTCCGGATACAGCGATTGCGAGTAATTTTGACAATCCGGAGCCGGAATCACTATTAGAAATTTCAATCAGAAACTGTAGTATTTCTAGCAGTACACAGTAACAGATTGCTTCGTTGGTCGAGTGGGTTTAGCGTGACGGCCGATCGAGAAGAACTGGTTCAAATCCCAGGACGGATACTATTCGATCTTTCTAACTAAAATTTATAAATAACATAATTAATAGTGGCTCGCAGTTCGGATTTGAGCGCGGCGGTGCACGGCAATAGGCTAGCCAAATAATCCACGTTCCGACGTAAACGTAGTATCGTACTAAATTCCTCTGCCCACCTCTTCGGCAATTACAGTCGTGACAATATGTTAATTTCCGTTAGTATTTATAATCACTAATAGTTTAATGATAGTTATTAAACTACAATAATTTTTAGTTGCATGAACTTTATTAGCAAAGTAAATATTCCCAGCTGGCATTGAGTCGCGTCTCTCAGTGCGCTAAAGTAGGTCGAAGTTATGTGTACAGTTTAAATGGAATATATTTTTCTTGCGCGAAATATCACATTGAATATAAAAATTGTTACGAGTGCAATCGTATGCGATACATTCACGAGGGCATAATATATTACTGAATATGCACTTTATTAAAAGTGCTTAAAATAATTTTGTTTAGTATAAGTGCACTTCCCACTATTGTACGGATGTAAGAAGGACAAGGGCTAAGGTCTTACATTGCTACGGTAGCCAAGTGCCAATTGACAGACTTCACATGCTTGAAAGCATGTTACGGGAATCATGATTTAAATTTACGTATTAATTTGAATTTATTTACAATTCACACGAAATATAACAGGTACGATCTAAAGCTTTACATTCGACAAGAAGATCTTTATCAAAATGTATATCTGGCGACTGAGTGAGATTTCACTCATGATGATTTCCTTTAAATGCACTGACGAGCAATCAATTATTTGAACCAAAAATCTCCTGATTTGGATGCTAAGTTCTAAATGACTAGACTAAAAAGTGCTGTGAAGTTGACTTAACATCAAATAAAAT
Source organism: Mysoria ambigua (assembly GCA_018245875.1). NCBI lineage: Eukaryota > Metazoa > Arthropoda > Insecta > Lepidoptera > Hesperiidae > Mysoria > Mysoria ambigua. Next base: position 9,446 of record DWEI01002699.1, on the reverse strand, counting down.
AAACACTTAAACAAAGGAAGCATTTATTTTAATATGCAATTCTATGTAGTTAAGAGGTTACCAACATAGGCTATCAGCATATGGATCAATTTTACATCGAATCCGTAGAATTCCAATTATTATTATATTATATTATCAAGCCACATTCTCTAAAGAATCGGCAATGAAATATCGAAGTCCATAAAAGCACAGCATAACATTATATTCGCACGTTGCGTAATCATAACTAATGTTATATATGGGTGCCACATGCACATATGTGCATACAAAAATACGCCTAGTAAGAGACAAGCCCGTCACGGAAACGCCAGCGGAGCGGCTGCGTGTAGGAGTAGGTATGATGTGCGAGTTGCCTCCATCTAACTAAATAGGACGACGTAATGAGGCCTCATATTATTATGCACCCGATTACGAGACGCGTGCGCGTGTGTGCGTGCGACGTCCGCACCACGACACGCACCGTTATTTAAATCCACGCGAGACAACTCGGAAGTGACGTCGCTCACTACTTAATTAACGATTATATAATTATAATTTATTAGAGATTGAGTTCGGTTGGGAGGCGTGGATAGTACAGTGGGTGAATTGGGGTTTTGAGCATGCAAAATATGTAATGAAGTCGTAGTACCCACTACAGTGCAGTACTACATCAGTGTATTCTCGATTTGTGCCGGTGTAGGACAATAGGGTCCCCTCCCCCGTCTACTCTACTGTAGAACTTAAAGTTTAACAGGTGGATCATGAAATTCACTCTTCTGTCTACCCCATCGGGAAACACAGAAGGAATTAAAGTATTTGAATTTCGGTTGCAGCGAGACCCTTTTCCCTTCCATTCCAACCAGTTAACAATTGTTTTATATTAATCCACTTTGTCCATAAATGTATTATGTAAATAAATATTATAATTTACACGATTCATCTATCTTTTATCCTTACTATCAAAAATACAGTAGATATTGTCGACTATCATATTGGTATAGTTAGAGGTAATTCTATTAAGCATCGACTACGTTTGCTACGGATTCGTAGATAAGCCTACGTACGTAGAGGTATGATCTGAGGGAACTTCATTATTTATATTTTATGTACACTACGAGTTTTATCAACAGTCCTAAACCTAAGCACGATAGGCCTGCTTCTCGTGAGTAGCTATACAAAACAAAATCGTTTCGGTAAACACGAGTACACTGCCAGCAACCGTAATGGTGTTCTAACTGATAAAAAACTGTTTTTGTAGTATAGACTAGAACCTCCTAATGTAAAGTCCAATGTGATCCGCTTGTCTAGTAGACACCTATTGTTAAACGAAAATTTTATATTTAAAGAATGTCTTCTTAATGAACAATGTCCATTCAATGAACACTTAATAAGATACCGATTCATGAGAAACCGTTTAAAACATATGTAACACATTGCCGAAGGATTATATTACCACGCTACGTATGTATGTATGTATGTACGTGGAATCGAGTCAAAGTTCCCACAAATTCAGTCGTCGCGTCGGCTCGAACACAGACGGGGCCGTCCACGGTACATTAGGCGCTGAATGGAAGCGTCCCAGCGTGTGGGCCGCTGTGAGTGGGTCGCACGGGGCCCTGCCGAGCGCTCTAAGTTCGTTCGTTACTCACTCCGCGCGAACATGAATATATAATGTTTATGAGGTTTTCGTAATAGGGTATACAAGGCCAGCGTTATAGCCAGTCTTCAAAACAAGCGCGCATGTATGGATAAAGTAATGCAAGCAGAAAAACAACGTGAACGCCGTAAGAATAGGATGCGATGTACTCTCAGCCTACACCATAAGGGACCTGGCATGGTGATATAAGATTACAGCCAATCACATAAACGTGAATAATTCACAGCTCATAACATGTATAATTGTGTATAATTAAATAAATACAATTGAGTCATAAAATCGACAAAGGTGTTTGTTTACGAAACAGGCGACTCTTGTGCAGATTACATTCACTCGGAGTCACCTACGCGAGTGTGGAGCCTGTTTTGAAGGGGCGAGAGAAAAGTTTAATTATAAAGGTAACTCGACGCCCGGGCGGGGCTACTGGCTGTATCAACTTCGCTACGCTTTTGTGTGCTACGATTTAAATTTGATCTGTTTTTTCACTAAAATTTTCAGTATTTTTGTATTGTTATTATCAAACTTATTACAAATAACAAAGCTTCAAACGTCGTTTAAAAGAAGTTGTACGTCTTTTTATTAGTTCATTTCATTACCTCTACCACGGAACGTTGGCGAGGTTTAATGTACGAGTATATTAAATCTAACCGGCTTTTAAGCTATTCATAATTAAATATGAACAGTATTTATGAACTATTTTGCAAAATGCGAGCAGAAATCAAAATAAACATAAAATAAAAAAATGCTATTATATTTATAATAAAATTAGTAAAGGATCATATGTTATGTAAATATTATATTAGTCTATAAATCTCTAAGCAAAAAATAAAAATACTATATAAGTATTTCTACAATATGCTTGGAATATTAAAATGTTGTATTGTCACAATTTCCACATGGCGTGTTCTGTATTTGAGTTGCTCGGAGAGTCATTGTTGTTCGATAAGGTCACAAATACTTATATTCTTGTAAATATCTGCTCAATTTCATACGCGGTGTAAACAATGAACAGTATTCCAAGAGTACATGGCAATTAAGTTTACATTAAATGTTAACTCTTACTGAGTTTTGAGCCTATAGAATATATAAAAAATAACCTTAACAATTTTCTATATTTTGTAACATGTGATCAAAATTAAACATACCTGTGGCATAAGCTGGCTCGAGGTCATCTTCGTCGTCCGTGTGGTGTCTGCTCGAGGCGTGCGAGTGTGAGGAGTGTAAGTGATGGGGCACTCCCACGTGCACCGGCTGTATCGGCTGCTCGTAGTGTTTGTGGTGGTCCACGTACACTCGGTGGTGGTGGGGGCACGGCGTCGGTGGTAGGTAGTCGGCCAACGTGCCGCCGCGCGTCAACGTCGAACCCGCACTGAGCGTCCCCCCACCGGAACACGACGCTAGAGCGCTACGCACTGAACCCAAGTCCAACGAGGGTCTCCTGGAAAGTTCCCCGTAGCTCTCGCCGAACAGCGCGCTGGCGGGCACCGCGTGGCGCACCTCGTGGTGGTGCGAGTGGCCGCCGTTCGACGAGGAGTGCGGCGACGCGGAGTGGTCGCGGCTGTCCCTCGACGTGGACGCGGTGTGTATGATGCTCTCGTCGTGGCTCTCCATCACCTCGCGCGCGGTCGGCGGGTTCGGGTGCGCGTGCACCACCGAGGTGCCGGCCCGGCGTGGACTCCGCCCGCGGTCCGGTAGCACAGAAGACGCGGACCAATAGCCCCAAGCCATTTTAACTAACTTGTATCACTAGATTGTCCACTATAACGAACTTAACACTGGCCGCTAGCCATGCGTGGGAGAGCTGAGGTGAGGGCGAGTCGATTCTGCGGACGAACGGAGTTTAGTTTCGGTAAATCCGTGCGAAGGTCGCTCCGCGGCGAGGTGGGACACCCGACAATTGTGTAAACGAACCTAATCTCCTTTGACGCCGGCGCCTCGGCCGACCGAAATGTGGTTTGCTGGCTTGTACGCTCGTGTGGAAAAATGTTTTGCTAAATGTACTTCGACAATAACAATACAGTAGATTCGTGCGGTGCCATTACTAGCTTTGCGGGTCGTGTATTCCATTGTTTACGTCAGTGATTTCGTGCAAGACAGTACCGTGAAAGGCTTTGTGAGGCGCGACATTCGATTCAATTAATATTGCTAGTGTCTGTTAATTATTGGTGACCCATAAATGCAGTAACTTCGCGATCTCGGAAGGGGTATATTTTTAACTACAACACAGTTACTATAAGAAAATAAAGAACTGGTGAATTTGTGCACCTTTAGATCAAAGAAAAATAATACCTATAACTATTTACTGTATTTACATTCTGTGAACCACTGCGCAATTTTCAGTTAATACCTTTCAGTATCGCTACATTATCTGCCCACATATAAAGTTTAAACCATGCGCAATACCGGCTATATAACCTTTGCAATTTGCACAAAACCTCCATCAGTATCGTCGCCAACTAATTCAAACATTAAAACGTATCTAAATAACGCTGCGAATGAAACAATTCCCGGGAATGGCAGGTTTAATCCCATCGGAACCGTCCATGGCGGAACATTTCATATTTCATTGCGCAGATAGGATCGCGCGGTGACGGATCCACACTGAATGATTCATCTCTCTACTGACCCCGCATATTATATAGAGGTAGTGAAAATGAAACCAAACTTCTTGATAAGTATAATATAAAAAAATACGTTTGTATCACTACGAAAGCAATATCAGTAATGTGAGTTAATGAAGAATAGTAAGAAATAGTATATTGGATTGAATGGTCTTCTTGCATGAAAATTTATGAATAACCTGAATATTCATTGTAAAAAATTGTGAAATATTAAATAATCTGCAATCCTAGCATTACACCTTTTATGCACAGGGAGGAAAATGTGTTATTTAAAACAGAATAATCGAAATTAGACATGAGTATAACCTATTATTGATTATTATAAAAAAAATATTAAAAAAAAATTGTTGGATTTCACATATTCAAATAGAAACACCCAATCGCTGATAACACAACAAAATCTAATAACAAAGACTTTGGTTCAATCTAGCTCGATTGACCTCGACGAGCTGAAGAGCTGAGCTGAAGTTATTTTAATACACATTGCATTCATTGAAGCGTCCACGAAATGAAAAGACACACAGCCCGTGGCAAATAAACCGTTGGCGTCGAGAATTCAAAAATTCTACATTTGAAATAAAAAAAAGGAAAACCACCTAAAGCTAAAGATTTCCTGTACTTTTCGCTTTTCACTCGCAGCCTTTTCAACATCCCATTGTTGCGTACGCGTAAATCCGTAACTCGGACAAACATTTCATCTTTCGCCGTATCGCCTTAAGGGCCATTTTCTTTCGAACATAACGCCCCTTTTCAAAATAACGATAAAGAGGAAAACAAAAATATTTCCGTTTCCCTCTCTCGAACACCGTGGGAGTGATTTTGTGATAAATTTATGTTAGAATTAGAGCTGGGTTCTGATATTGCCGTCATAATGAACAATCATACAATATCTCTGTAAAGTATAAGGAACTAGTATTTCACATGTTCCCTTACGTTTGTTTGCAATGCCTCAATTGTTACGTCACATGTACCAATCTCGAGTGATGCAGTAAAGCTTTCACAAACAGCGTCGGTACTTGTGCTTGTTATAAAATTATAAGTTACGCTATAACTATGTATATTAATTAATTAGCTGTTCTTCAAAAGATGATTTGATGCGATAAGAAAAAAAAATGTTTTGTTAAATACGTTACGATAGAATCACAATAGAGTTGTACACGAAATTAAGTTTTCATTACATAAAATGAAAAAGGTTCGCGAGGGCAATGCTATCGGTAACTACGTCGCTTCACAAGAAGTCGTTATTTTGCAGGCGCAGGTTTGAAGTGTAGTTATTGTTGAGGTCAGAATATAAATACTAATGACCTTTCTGTATATAAAAAACTCTTTTTATTTTTTTTTATATTGATGGACACATCAAGTGACTTACATACTTAAATATCTTTAAGCCAAATCCTTCACGGAGTAGGCAGAGGGCTCCAAAAAACAAATCTATCATCCAGTATAACTCCTACTTGATCGAGTCTTGATCACCCTCAGCACCTACATCCCTCAGTATTCGCATTATTTTTGCGCAATAAACTGCTTTCCATATGATGGTGTAAACAATAAATTGTTTTCTCTTCATATAAATACACCGTTATACGGATACTTAAACACATTCAATGGTCACTGTTATAAAAGAAATAGCAGGACGATGATGAAGAAGAGAGATGAAAAAATATTCCTAATGTCCGCAATATTTCAAATCTCACTTCGCATCGAGCTCTGCGTGTAAAAAAAAAACTAGACCTCAATCCGCTAATGGACCTCGGCGCGAACCAGAGCATCTAATCCAGGAAAAATGACAAAACGTTGAAGACACACATACATACTTATCCTTGTTACATAATATCTCTCTCGAACATTAAATCATGACACAGTCGACGCAGCGTACGCGCTTACGTGGCCTTGGGGCGATAATTAATGTACAGTATCGAATAGTAGAGTTATTCTTTTTGTTATTCAATCGTGATGTTTTCATTTTAATTAGAAACGAGATGAGTGTCGGGACTCGAACTTGAGATGCGAAATGGGATGCTTAAATTATAAGTACTGAGTGATCACTGCTATATGTTCGTATATAAACTCTGCAGTATTCACTACAGAACTTTCTCGACCCCAACTTATTGACTGCGTAACGACACAATTAAAAACCAGTACAGCTCCTCATTTGTATGAATGTTTCAGAATATCTGTTGTTACCATTTTCTCATATTAAATAAGAGTAAGATTACATCTGCGATCCCCAACACGCATGCCCAGTGTTGGAGATTATGGGCATAGCCCCTCAAGCCTGAGGCCCACGTCTAGCAGTATACTTAAATAGAATATTGATGATGATTAAGAGTCCATGTTAGATTTTATATAAGACTATGTTATTAGTACACGTTTGATCTGCTTATCATTAACCAGATACCATTCACATTCGTGGTGGTAGACATTTCAACTATAAAAACTGAGGCACAATCAACGAATTAGCGAGTTTCTCTCCTACCATATCAGAGCGTATGTACAAGGCTCAAGCAAATAACAAATGCATAAACAAAAGCAACCAGGTACATACATACATAAATACACACCTTAGCACATATATCATTTATACAAACACGAGCATCCGCCACCGCCGCGTACAGCTACCGGCTCGTGTAAATAAAATATGAAACGGGAACGAAAGCGGGGGCCGCGGGCCGATCAAATTTAAACGAGAGAACTCGGCGAGCACGCGCGACCTCGACGACGAGACGCGCACACGTCGGCGCTGCGCGGGCCCGCGGTGGCGACGGCCGGCGTCGTGACGGCCGCGGTGCCGCTGGCCGACAGCGGCTCGCTCTCGCTGCTCTGGTCGGATGTCTGAATGCAGAAGTTTAATGAATAAACCCACTGTACAACGTTGAGTGCAGTTGACCTTCACGGTTGCGCCGGATGTGGGGCGCGGGTTATTAGTTCAATGTATTCAAGTGGGAAGTGCCTGGAGTGATTTCGAATTCTCGTTGATATATATATCGTGAATATACATGTACAGCACAGGACCACTCTGGTTTTACAGTCTATTAGATTCCCTTTCCGGCCAAAAGCGATTTTATTGCTGAAATTTATTGCAATTTATTTGTATTTATCACATACTCATGGAAATATTAAAACTGTGAATTAAGTACTCAAATATACGTACCATTCACTGAATTGTATGTGATTTTGAAAGTTTTATTTCAACTACTCAATCTTTACCTGGTAAAACGTGAGCGTGTACTACACCACTCAGTCTACCTCATCGGCGATTACAGGCGTCATGTTACGTTTATATTAAGTTCATTTGATGTAAGTAAACAAAATCTATCCGATTACAACCAATTATAATTTACAAGGCACTGTATCTGGAATGCAAGTATAAAAAAACTAGGTTGATTAAAGCACTACTTAAATTAAATTTATACAACTTAATTAAAAATTCTACATTGATACATACATATAGTAATATTAATGCAATCATTAGGTTAAATTTAAAAAAAAAACTGGCAAATAGACACAATACACCATATAGCCTAGTATTTCATTTTACTTATTATCAAAACAGATCTTCAACAACGCTTAAAATTCACAATACTTTGAACAATGTACAACCATTTATCTTCCTCGTTAAAATATTTCAACTTTTCATCAATAACTTTAGGGGAACAACCATAAATTTACGAAGCGTTTATACTTCGAACAGAAATATTCCTATGCCGACCTCCGGTAGAGGAGGGACGCGGGAAGGCGGGTTCCCCACGAGTGGGCGTCTAATGCCCGAACAAGCTTATAATGCGGTCGTTTTTTACATCAGAGGGGTACTTGACCCGACCACGGTGTACAGACACCGAGCACAAAGCTTGACGTTCCACTGTAAAGCGACAGAACATTCCGTTTATAAATGGTTAATTTCTACGCAAATACATATATTGTCTGAATAAGGGGTATATTTGCAGGGCGCGTTGGCGCAGAGGGCGTAAGACACGAATATTTTACTCAATGTTCTGACATCGAAATTACAATAAATTGTTAGTGAATTTTCCTTTCGATGTAGTTAATAAATTAAACTTTTTACATTGTATTAAATTATATTAATTATAAAAAAATGAGCTCTATCACCAATATATTGGAGTTCCTACGATTCAGAGGTTTAACAAAGCGAAAATGACATGCTTCAGGAACTCAGGACGGTGTACAGTATACGATGACTATTCTATTTAACTACACTTTTTATGAATGTTGTGAAACACAATCGATTTCGTATGTAAATATCGAACCATCGTATGACTTTCGATACCTTATCCAAAATGAGGAGAAAATAGCGTTAATTAAAATTCTATATGACTCGTGTGTATTAAAAATACCAATACATTAAGTTTACGGACAGTTACTCATTGAACACCAATTCTGCATCACTTGTTCCTCGACAATAACGTGTGAGACGCAAGCGACACCGCACACACTCGAGCCTGAAACGTCGAGCCGGAACGCAGAGGGGCGCCGCGCGAGCCGCGCCGAGTCGCGCCGAATCGCTCCCCGCCTTTATTCGTTTCTACAATCAAAGCGAAAATTGTTGTTGAAATACCCCTTTTATTGTGCAAATTCGGTGTGTGCCTTTTCATTCGAAAACCGCTGGCAATTTGTATGTTTCGTGCGCCATTCATACGGTCTATTACAAGGATATATATAATAGACTTAATTACATTATAAGAATACATGCGAATTATGTTTTATATTAAGTCGTAAGCACTCATCCCTGGCCGCACCGAGCTCCGCCCGCGCGCTGTTCTGGGGCATGATGCTCGTGTGTACATCGCACTGAGTTGGTGCGATGTAACTAATCCTACGAAAATTTTAATGCTACCTAAAAAACTAACGACATTTAACTGCTCTATCAAATTACGTGAATACAAAATATACTGTTATAATTAATTAGTTCAACGGCGTTTGGGTAATGGAGGTAATATACGTATTGGCTTTGGATAAAATAACGTACATACATATCTTCACGCCGGGTCCCTTACGGGGTAGGCAGAGAGCACGAAGTGGCAAATATCTCTATCCTTACAGCCCTGCCGCGCCTCCCCCACATTCATAACTCTTTTCATACATGCACGCCGGTTTCGGAGACTTCTGACTCCCCCATCAGCCAATATTTGCCCTATTCCATCGAGATAGGTGAGTAGAAAATAACATTAAAT
>DWEI01002698.1:0-13882 GCA_018245875.1 Mysoria ambigua | reverse complement strand
TTCGAACGAATAAATTATGATTATATAATTATTACTTCATTCATTTATCGTTTATTAAATCATTATTCGTTTGCTCATTCATTCATTTACTAGTTCATGCATTCATTCATTCACTTCACACATTCAGTCATTGGTTCAAACGTTCATTTATTCGTTAATTCATTTCTATTCATTCATTCGTGCTTATTGCTGTTATTATTAGTTTACATTGTCACCATTACAGAATTTGTATCGTTATGGACATTATACCGCATGATCGTTCTAAGTTTAACTGTTACCAACAGAATATGGAAACGTTAACAGTATCCCTCAAAGTGATGTATTACCGTTTGTTTACCTTTGATGAAACGTTCCATCTAACTCAGCACGGAGATGGAGATGCTCTAAGCGAAGCTTTATTAATTCACATTAGCCGCTTAACAAATCGACGCTATTCAGAATACTAACGACGCATTATTCAACTCATCTAACTAGGGTTGCCTCGTGTCAGGACGACGATAACAATTAATTATACTTTCGTTTAGATCAATGAAGTAAGATTATGTTGTGTTTTTAAGTGAAAGCTTTACTTTAAGTACAGTAAACTGGTGAATGGTTTCTTAGTATTTGTATTTTGTTAAACGTCACAATCCTAACATAACTTCTGTAATGTCGGAAATGATTGGCAGAGGCCTGCAATAAATAATTAAATTTAAAATAAATTCAAAAGGCGCGTAAATATTTCGTTTCACGCATTAACACGCACACTCTGTTTGGTTCTCTCAAAAGAACCAAATCCATAGATAGAAAAACATAAACCGTGTGCGTGCACAACCCTAATAGTAGCCGAATAGAATTGATTCGTACAACAGTAGCAACACTACGCTGGAATTTGAGAGACTCCCGCTGAATAACAAATACGCGGCAAACAGTTCCACGTGATGAAATCTAGTTGTCACATCTATTTCTGGTATTGTTCCACCATTGTATATAAGTACCGTACATCCCCAACTATGGCTTTAACCCTTTTTATTCGGAGTAGAGACCAGACTCCGGAAGTGACAAAAAATAGACCAATGTTAAAACTGCCTCCCCTTAGACGACTTACCGCGATCATTTCGTAACAATGACGACTCTCGTCTTATCTTTTGACGTTATATTTCGATATTAATCGTAATAATTAACACCACCACAAGAATGCTGACCGTACTAAATTAAGAATACCAAGTATAGGGCAAAAGAAATAAAAATGAAAAATATATCGATTAGTAAGTCGTTGCGACAATCAGGTACCAACGTATGGGAAAATGCGGAAATGGCAAGAATCTTTATAAAAAATTAAAGTCTACTTTCAGTTACTCTGTAAGCAAGGCACTGGGATACAAGTACTGCGATTATTTCGCTTGTTTCAAAATCGATTAGACACATATTGTCTAGTAAATATGGATAAATAAGAAACGATTTTGTTCGTCATTTCTTACACAGGCTGAAAAGGAGCGAACCAACTTGCCGACATCTGTTTCCGAACACAAATAATCCTAACACTCTTCAAAGCAAGAGTGTATAGGCTGTCTAAGCACGCGTGCTTCTTCTTGAAATGTACGCAATGTAATTGTAATGTTCTGCGCTTTCTATCAGGCTTAATCGCGCCCAAACGTGAGTCTATTGTGTAATAAAATAAGCGATAAGCCCTGCAGCCCCTGCCTGAATTTCTCTGCTATCACAAAGATATCTATGAAATGATGATCAATATTTCGATGAAATTAGTGTTTTTGATGGGGTTTTTTCAATGCAGTAAGAAAGGTCCTGGGCGCAATATCAATTGATGGTTTAATCATGTGTTACTTGTGTCAAGAAGTCGTTGGTAAAGAAGTACCTCGTTGGTCAAATAGGTCGTGCCCTACCGGGTTATTTCATTTTAGAACTCCTTATAGGAACTTGGAGTATGGAATTATGCCCAGTGCATGACTTTGACTTTGACTTGTATTAAGTAAACGTGACTTGTGACGTGAATCGATGACGAGTATACGACGCTCCTCCGTCTACCTCTTCGGGGATGATGGGCGAGATGGCACGTTCTCATACGCAGTTATAATGCTTCGACTTTGCTTACGATATTAAAGATTACAACGAAAGATAAAAGTAATGCAAAAAGGATAAAAAATCAAAATTTAATACAAACAGCAATCGGTATCAAGTTTCGTAAAAGTGGATTTGTTCATTTCGTTACATCTATTATTCGGTACACTATTCTAATATCATCGCTGTAAAATGACGCTTAACAGAGCGCGACAGATAAGGCTTTATGTGAAAGAAAAAACGTATTGGCTAAGTGCGAGTCGGGCGAACTCGTGCTTAAGGTTCCGTAGCCGAGTTTTTTTTTGTTTCGCATAGATTTTGTAAAGGTCATATATTATATTTGCATATTTTCGTTATAGATTTTTACGTCTCAACGTGAAACAGTGAATTTTCATAACAATTTTTATTTACTGAGATTAATTTCATTTTATTTGATGCTATTATTTAATTTGATGCCGGCATGTGGCAATATGCTCGCGACCTATTCCATAATGGAATCTATAGGTAAGTGATGAACTGTGGCAATGTAGTATACTTCTTAGCTACCTTCTTGACGATTATAAGCGTCATGCTACGTTACTGTTTTATCTGTTATTTTGTTACTAGGCTACAGGTTCTATTTGAGTTGTGTTCAGTTGCCCATATGTGAGGAATCCCAAGATATTGATATCATTATTTTATATAAATTTCATCTTTTATATTAGTCTAATGCTTTTTGAATGACGATTTTGTCATTACTTCTTCAAGACTGTGAAGCATTACTGCGATTTCGTCATTTTCGGTACTGAACACTGATAAGATGGTAAAAAAGTCTGAATCCGCTGATGTAACCGAAGCATGAATGATCAATGTTTCGCTTCTAGCTCCGTCAGGTCATCAACCAGAACCAATCGCATCATTCATTGCGTTCTTATTATAAGTAGCGTCAACTTTGGTGGGCTTGCGATTTGTGGTTATACCGATCGCCCCATTTATGATTGTCATACCTTTTTAAAGCGGATAGTGAACTAAGTTTAGCTTAAATAAGTCGTTAATAAAGTTATTAGTTAATGTTAAATTTTATTAAGTGATTATGTGAATTTTTGTTCTAAATGTAAAAGCTTTCCGATCATTCAGGATTATCGTCAAGTGTTATAAACAAAGTTGGAATTTTGATCCAGCGCCCAATTATCGTATTATAAAAAAAAATATCACATATTTTCATTGTTCAGTGACAATTGATATTTCTTTGATTCTCACGAAAATTCAATTGAATTTTTCAAAAATATTTTATTAAGACTAAAAACTTTTACTGGATTTTTCTAACAGTATTCCCAATACTAGCACAAAGTCGGAATTTGTGTCCGGTGAAACGGAAATGTCATATATACCCTTCTTCGTTAGGTATTAGGTTTCGTTATATGAATCCAAAAAACAGCAAGGACAGACAGTTTCTGCGAACCCATTCCTACAACTTAATAAACCGAATGCTCGAGGGCCGTACGAGGGTTGTGTAAAGATCCCGCCGGCAACAACCCCTAAGTATCAGCTTTATTAAGACGGAAGAGTGGTGGACGGAGAGGGTGCTACATTCCGTGTCCCGGGGCACGAGTGTCTGTTCCCTGTTCAAATAATCTCGGTGGAATTATTTATAACTTACATCATGGCAAAAAATAAAATAATTATTATTTATTCACGCCAGACCATTTACAGGATGGGCAGAAAGCATCGAATACTAAATATCACTGTCCAAACATATCTTACGTTCTTCTCTTACATTGATCACTTACTATTGACTGCAGTCAATGTCACGCCGTTATGACTAAAAGTTATGACAACAAAATATTAATATTTTGACAACGCTATATAAACATTGTTTTTGTTCGGGTCATTCAGGTTATGCTTTTGGTATCAAATGGCAGATAATTCTGTCATCTCATCAACGTTTTATGGATGATAAAATGATTGACGGATTAAACACGGATGATGACTCGGAACGAGGAGGGTTAGCCTTAATCTGCCACGGAGCTCGCGTCCAGGTTGATTGGTCTAACCGCGAGTAACATTTGCCTAAATATAAAAATATAGGTATGTCTTAAGCTATATGTACAGAAGTTTATTAAAGGGATTCATGAGGTTTTGGGCTTAGAAAGAATCTGTTCAATAATAAACAGCTTGTAAAACACGGACCTTGTAGGGTATTCCAAATTAAATAAAGTGGGACCTATTACTGGACCGTAAACGTACTAGTGAAATTTTGTACAGTACTGCGCTCCTCGGCTTCCTCTGCCGGGATTGCAGGCGTGATCTTAAATTTTTACAAATTGAGTTACACTGAGTGTTTTTAACCTTAACACAAGAGTTGTGTATGAAACAATCGATTCTTAACCATTTTTTATCGCAGGGTTAAATTATTAACTTTCTAATTGTACACCTTTATTCTAAGTGAACATGAAGTGACAGCCCTAGCCGACCAACCAAAGCGTGACGATGATAAAGTCTTCTTAGTGGATTTATTTTAACGCTATTCTAGAGACGACCAGCAAATAGCGTCCTTACTTCAATGTTGCATGATGTACTTTCCAGTAGTTTGTGCAGTCTCGCTATAAAGCAAAAGTCAAAGGTGTCGGGTCAATCGACACAACTGGGTTCATAGATGAACTTTGTAACAATTGAGAATTAGATATTTTACTTCAACTCCAAGAGTTAATTCCCAACATTACTGTTTGTTATTGTTCTAAACAACTTACACATTTGTTAATAACAAACATTTGTTCTTGTAACATGTAATAAACATAATTATCATATATTAAATTATCATCATCGTAATTAACATTGTTATTTTCATTATTGGACACGCATCTCTTCTAATTATGAAACTTCATAATTCCATTATCTGGTATAAACTTCACTCATACTAGGCCAAATTACAGATAACGCTAAAGTGAGAAGATTACCTTCCTATGTTTCCCTCCAATTTCACATACAACGACCTTTAATCATGTAAACGCAAATAACTTTGTAACACCTCGTCGGTCGAGTGATTGAAAGCGTATATCTGATTGAGCGTTTTGATCCCGAGTTTCATCCCCGAGTCGAGTACTGTTGAGTCTTTCGTAATTAAAATCTAGACAGTATCAAAAGTCTGAATTTATGTCTGTCGTACGCTTCCCCACTGAAACCCTCTCTCTAGAAGAGATCAGGGTAGAAGCTAACTGTAGGCGTGTACCACACTCGTCCGCCTACTTCAGCGAGGAAATATAGGCGTGTTATAACGCCACAAAGTCAGAGTTCCGTTCCAATATCGGGAACCGTACTCTACAATCAGAGGCTAAAAATTCTAACCACGAGGCTAGCACAGCCCTATAACTATAAAATAAAGTGAAAGAATTACAATGAACGAGATATCAATTACTCCGGTGATTCAGTTAAATTATGCGGTCGTGTGCTTAAGTAAATTTTACGTAATATACTTTTATTGTTATGTCAATGGCTACGATAAAAATGGTTGTGAAGTCGGCAACCGCGGAGAGTATAAAACAACCCATATTAACGGAAGCCTAGTGTAATAATAAACATCTCTTAGGCATTGGGCATCTCCACACGAGTAAAGCTATTTTATAGTGAATAAACGGACAATGAACTACATGTTCTCATATGTGTACATGGATATACTTTTATATATGGATATTTTAATTGCACGCCAATCATTAGCCTGGATGGGAATCGAACCCTTGACTCAAAACTCTGTGGCTTTGTGGACCTAATTCACTAGTCACTGAACCAAATTTGAACACTTATATGTAACAATTACATGTCTGGAGAATGTTCGTTTTAAACTCGGTAATGTCTTATCAGTATGGCGGTAACAAATAACCTTGATAGTGAGGTGTCTAATAGTTTAACAGCCAGGCGTGACGTTTCGTTTTTTCGTTACTCCATATACAAAACATTCGTTATTAAACTAGAAAGTTCTACGCATAGCGATTCTAGGATATATGTTGCTTAAACTTTCGCTCAGGACTGGTTGCCAGCGACATTGATTTTCTAGTAGCCATGTTCTGAATATGGATCGATTCCGTCACTTGCAAAGTATGCACACACAACGTCAATTACGCTCGTTAAACTATCACATGTAATTATTTAAATTTCGTATCCTTTGCTTTTGTACACAGTACACTAACTCTGCTTTCTGCGGGCACTGCTAAATTGGAGCCGGTGAAGCCTTTCTGACAAACTCGTAATATTCTTTCTGTCTTTTCTCTATCCCTTATTCGATCGGCCACCATTGTATCTATTACCATAAAAGCAACTCGAGCCGGCGACTGGAACCGAAAGTGAAAATGCGTAGGAAACGGTGGTGACACCGTGACCACTGACCCACGGCATCGCTGGCTTTCCATCGCTAAGTATAACGATAAATCGATTAATAATAATCACAGGCAAATCGATTTTCTATGAAGCGATAAAGAAAGTTTAATTTATTTTTAATCAGCTCATTACTCCTATAATGCCTATGGTTTAATTATGTGGCTTTAAAAAGTTTCGTCGATTTCAATTGTCATACAAGTTACCTAAAAGGGTAGGCAGAAGATACGGAGTGCCATATATTCTATTCTTACAGATTTCAATTAACGATTTTATTTGCGACTTAACGATAAAATCCGAATTAACGATTTTATAAATAAAGAGAGTAGGTAATGTATATTAATTTAGACAATAAAAATATATTTCTGATCCTTCAATTTACTTCAGAACACACTGTCTCATTCAATCTAAGCTATTATGATCAAACCGATAATGATCAAACACAATATACGAATGTAGATATAATTCTAAAGACATATTTTATACCTAAATAAATGGAATAAATATTTAAAATATGGGGACATTCATTTGTTCAAAATCTGAATCGGACTTGTATAAATGCTATTTGGATCACATATCTACTATCAAGAGAATATTTTTACAGTTAGTTATTTTTCATTCGTTATTGTTAAACTTATAGGAAAGTAATTTAATGACATCGTAGTGACCAAAGTACTCCCTCCTATATATGTAGGTACAATCTACTAAATAATCTACTAAGCGTAACTAACTTGGATAGCATTTTGAATGAACGAAATTCTTTACGTTTATTATTGACAATGCTACAGTTACTCATTAACAATGACAACACAGTATGGCAAATAAAAGACACCGAATATCCCGAGAAAATATAGATGAGTTAAGCCAGTACATAGCTTAAAAGAAGAAAAAACATTTATTCATTCACGATACAACACGGAAATATTAAAAACTAAAGTAAAACTAATCCTTACATATGTAGTATATGATAAGAAAATATAAATTTGACAGGCAGTGATAGATAGATAGATTTTAAATTCTACCTCTTATTCCAGGAGCCCAGGTTCAAATTCCAGCGCACACAATTTTACAAAATGTGCGTTTTAAGTTTAAATATCACTTTTTATAACTGTGAAGGAAGGTTCTAAAAATAAAATTGAACTCTAAGATGTGGAAAGACTGCCGACCCGCACTTGGCCAGTGTGATAGACTATAGCCTTAACCTTCTCTTTCTGAGAAGAGAACAGTTGAACGATAAAAGGATCGGTAAATAAATTATAAATTAACTTAACTTTTAATTTAATAATTCATTTACGAAACTTTTATTAGCAAAAGATGAACTGCTTAATAGTTCCTAATCCATTGGCGTTTGATATTCCTCTCTAATATCATGTTTCGTAATGTATGAACACACTCAGCGTATTGCTCTTCAATAAAAATATATAGCGAGCCACTATTAAGAGTAACGACATACAATTTCAAAACTGAAAATTGAGAGAGATCCGGGCGGCCGTACATTTTGCAATACCCTAAAACGTCCAGCACACTAGGCGGTCACGTGCGAACTGTAATACGATCTTTTATACATCACGACTTACGATATGTCGCGCCGGCGAAGACAATACGATTACGATTATCATTATATTTATGCATAAGTTTGGGTCGCTACTGTAGAAGGTCTTGATTAACGTATGTATTTTATACAGGTAATTAGGGTATGCTTGCAAAATATATTCAAGGAACACATCTGTGTCATTGCTACTAAAGAGTATTATTGGATATTTTGTTTTCCATAATTAGTGTTATATAGTAAATTCCCTTTCTTTTTACTCTTATAACCGAATCATCTCTAAATTTAAATTAAACTCAAATGCTCAAATACACCTATTAAAAAGACTAGTCCATAATGGAAAGATATTCCATGATCTCATATAGTCGCCACGGTACAAAATTATAAAGGCACATAATTTAAATTTACATATTATATATGTATGGAGACCGGGTTCAAATCTCTGGCGCGCACCTCTTTAAAAATGTGCATTTTAAGTTTAAATATCACTTGCTATAACGGTGAAGGAAAACATCGCGAGGAGACCTGCACAACTTGGAATTCTTAAAAAAATTGTTCTCTAAGGTGTGTGAAGTATGCCAACCCGCACTTGGCCAGCGTGGCAGACTCTGGCCTTAACCCTCTCATTCTCACAGGAGACCCATGTTCCAACAGTGGAACGGTAAAGGGTTGATATCGATTACATATGTATAATATATTAGAAACGAAGTTTTATCGTGCAAAAAAGCAAGTTACAATGCAAACAAGTTACATCTTGTTACTTGCCTTCCAATAGAATTTAATTTTCCGCCACGTCACATCGCAGTCGTAAAGTATTAAAAGCCTAACTATAAAGTAATAATATTTAAGTGCATTCCAATTTACGGCTTCAGTGAAAGGAAGGTCTCTGTAACATTTTATGCCAATAGAATCTTCTAGAAAATATTCATGATCTTCCAGTCAAATGTCACAACAGTTACCCATTTCCAACCAGCTTAAAGAACATATCTTGTACAGTATTGCCAACTTTTGAAACAATATGAATTTAGACAATATTAAAAATATTTATCATATCATCTTCATCATCATCATCATCGTCGTCATCATTGCAACCCGTTTATCATTCCAGTGTTAGACACAGATTTCCTTTTGCGATAAAATTTAAGGTCATCATGGTCTGTCACGCCGGCCAAGACCGGATTTTCAGATATTTTGTGTGATTACAAATCAAAAACTGACCTTTTTTACATGATTTGTAACAGAATTGAAATTACCGTTTCTGTATTTTCCGGGTGGCATGATAAAACGTAGATGGCAATAATGTTGCAACAGATAACTATTGTTAACTAGTATTAGTCGTTTCGGTACAAAAAATTCTTAATTCAAACATTCCCTATGATATTTTCTCATGCCGTGTGCATTTAATAACAGTTTGAAGTGAAATAATAAATGAGAATGATGAATTTATCGTACATATTTTTAACTTTGACCTTACTATACTTTTATAACTCTAAGAAAATATTTTTAAAAGTATGTTTTAAAATATTGTATTAATCTGTTTTTTTTTTGTTTTCAGGTAAAGCTGTGAAGGCCTTCCTTTTTATCGCATCGAAAACGTAAATATTACACAAACTCATACACTATAGTTCTTTACATTGTAATTTCTGTGGCTCTAGTACATTCCTGTGTCAACAAAATGTACAATACAACAGTGAGTGAACATGTGTAATGATACAAAAGAGCAATTAGTTTTTGCCGGCAAACAGCCGTTTTCAATTTCGCACGATTTATTATTATATTCCTGAAATACACTTCTATATATTATAAACTCTGTGGCTCCTTTACATTCCAATGTCAACAGAATGAGCTGTGCAAGAGTGAACAATTATTTGCAATAAAACAATGGTGTTATTAGTTTTTAGTGCAACACAAACGTTTTCCAGTTTCCCACGCTTGTTATATTTTCACAAACGAGATCTGCGTGGGCTGGAAAAAAGTATGTTTCACGTAACGCAATGGTTTCTCTGAAGCCATATTGTTTGCTTTAGATTGTGTTATGATCAAAGTTTTATATTAAAATGTACATTAATAACAGTAGCGAAGGAAATAATACAAACTTATGTTAATATTAAAATTTGCACTGGAGTAACTGCGTGGATCTGCGACGTTAAGAGCTAACTCTTGAATGTTTGGAAAAAAACTTTTAACTTTTAAACTCACAAAAATTGCAACTTATTGCCGTGTTATATAATAAAATATGTTGTGGAAATTTAATTGAGTCACGTAAGTCGCGTAATTTGCATAAGATACAATTGAGAAGTCGCGTAATTTGCATAAGATACAATTGAGAAGTCGCGTAATTTGCATAGGATACAATTCAATGCAAGTAAATCTCATCACAAAGAATTCGTTGCGTAATTAGGTAATTAACACCTGAGCAGATCTATGTTCTCTCGCCTTTCAATACTCCCGGCCGCCAAGAGTAGTGCTATCGTTGGTTTACATTTTTAAACTTCTTCATATGTTTAGGAAGAACATTCAAAATACTCTAGTCGAGTATACCTAATTGTGTTCAAATATTTTTTTTCCTTACCCTTTTTTTACTGTTCAGCATATAGCAGCCATGTGTTTTGCTAAGAATCCATTTGCCATTGCCATTCAACCCTGAAATAACCGAAAGGCAAGAACGTACGGTATGCGCGACATTCATGATAAAATATACATACATATATGGCATAATCTCCAAGCATATTCACTCGTATAATAAGTATGCCTAAGTACCGACGTGACTCGTAATGACTGATCGCGACCTCGCTGCAATTCGCAATAGACCACGAGGGAAGATTTCGTCGACTGCCGAGTAAAAGGTCCTGTGTGCGTAGATTTTTTTAATTAAAAATATCGCTGGAAATCTGGGCTTCTATCCTATACCTCGACTGCCTCGTTGGTTGCATGTGCGACTGCCGATCGGGAGCTCCCGGGTTCGATTTCCGGGTCGAACATTACAAAAATTTTCTAATTTACAATTTCTAGTAGTGGTTCGAAGTCTGGATATGTGCTCGATGCATGGCAATAGGCTCACCACCTATTCCATAGTGGGACGTAAACGTAACTGGTGAATCGTGGGAATGTTCTGCATTCCTCTGCCTATCCCTTCGGGGATTACAGGCGTGAAGTTACGTATCCGATACATAACAATAGGCTCAACCCCTATTCCAAGGGACGTATAGAATAACGGACGGTATAAAGTTGGAGTATTGCACAACACTACCTACCCCTTCGGGGAAATACAAGTTTGATGTTACGTATTTATAAATGTGGGTCAATTAAAAATGAAAGTCATTAAAACAACTGACTGTCTGATGAGAATCAACTCGGAAAAAACTTCTGTTTCCGCTCTACAGAGCGTCGAATAATTAACTACTATACGTCGGCACTAAGGCACGTGGAAAATTAATGATTTCAGATTGCAAGAGTCGTAGGTGTGACAACGGTGCCATACAAACCAGATTACGTGATTAAAACATTACATCCCACTTATAACACGCGAAGGAGCTCGCAGAGGTGTTTGATACAATCCCACGATTCACCAGTTAAAATTGTCTGATTATTTGCTAGGTAAAATATGATTTTACATTAACATGAACACTTAAACTGTCAATATATTGACTAACAATCTTCACACGTGGTACAGATACATTATTGTCCTTCAGTATCACAAAATTGCTGCATCTGTTCCTAGCAAGATGATGTTCTAGTTCTAGTATTTCAATGTAAGTGAGGTTTGCCAGGACACAAAATGCTAACTTAGTCTTCAGCTGACAATATACGTTCTATCTATTCGCCATTAGTTGACTTAACATTAGTTGATCGTAATAGTCTGTGACACAATACAGCTATCAGTCTTAAAATCGTATCGATTATACAGTATTTCGTAATAAAATTTCAAACTTCCTCAGTGAAGTTGTTTAAAATTAGATCAAGCTCCGCTGAGCAATTTCGTGCATGATTCATGGACTTATCTGTCCCAAAGCGGAAAATTATAAGCTACTATTTTGCTATCAAACGTTTCATAAAAACCATTCAAACGAATAGATTACCTAAATAATTATTTCTATATTGTCACCCCAACCCTCTCACAACAAACAGGATCTACATTATCCAAATCAATTACTCTCCCTGTGAACGCCAATAGATTTCAGATACATTTCGAATACTAAACTACGTACTAATCGCTTAAGTGACATATGTTCAATCGGTATATCCCAACTAATTTAGATCCTATCAAAATATATTAAATATAATCTAAACTTTAATTATTATTGCTATAATCCCACAATATCAAAAGCATTGGCATATTTTTATTTCAAATTTTCCATTTTGCATTGCATCGATCTGTCTTTCATCTGTCATAATGACAGATGAAAGAGGCTGTCAAATTAAATACAATATATATGTAGTTCTATGATACATCGTTGTATTGTGATAATTTAATGTTGGTCTTTTAAAGTAATCGCTATTTCTGATCACATAATGCAATGTTTTCGTGTTATGAACAGATCAAAAACACGAACTACTTTATAATTATATTTTCAACCACCATCGTGTCTGAATAATTTTATTATAAAAGGCAAACAGTTATAAAGGGCATAAAGGGTACAAAATTTAGTTTTATGAACTTTGTGATTCGTGGGTATTTGCAGTGAATTCGCTTCTTATTACGTATATATATTTAGCACAAAGAACAAATCCCTTAATTTGGTGTGCAAGTGACCCGGTTCTTGAGTTCCGACATTCTAGGTCGGCGTTCGTTAGCGTCTAACATTTAGGAATGTCTAACATGTGCATATATCCGCATGTGATATACCGCTAAATATACATCGTTTCTGGTCTACTTTAAGTGTACGTAATAGAGATATTGAGGTTTTGGTTCACTGCAGTTGATATTTAGAATGATTCAAAATAACTGAAATATTACCAAAGGGCTAGAAGAAAAAAGTAGTACCTATATAGTATGACCTTATCTTGGAATCTATTAATTTTGCTTTAGATTGTAAAAATGTAGCTTGGAAGGACCAGCATATTTGCTTGTCACTACTTTTGAAGTAGTGACAAGCAAATATGCTGGTCCTGTGAAACATTATTTAAGTACAATTATAATTTGCTACAAACGTTAATATTTTATGGAGGGATCAGGGTTCTGATCCCAGCTTGCTCTGATTTCGGTTGTTCGAAAATTTTCCATTTACGTACAAGTATATGGTACAAGGAATCGTATCGTGCAGTTAATATAAATCATAATTTATTTAGTAACAGTTTTATGTAATGAAATTTTTGTTTTGATAGAATTCACAATTGTACAAATTATTCCAATTTCAAATTTCAAAACTTGGACGGGAACTGAAATCGAGCGACAGCCAATTATATTTCAACAGTGGGTGCGTCACCGCGGCCAGGCGCTGGCCCAGCCCTAATCTAGGTCAACATTTTCTCGTGTATGAATACTGAATCGCCAACAAGCGGTCCGTATTGATTAGCGTTCAGAACTAGCTATTGGTGATTTGAATTTTTTAGTACTTGACTATCGTTGCGTACAAGTGACTATATTAACGAGTTCACTTGAATTGGTCGTGTACACTTTCAAAATGTAATATCAAACCTGTTGTTTCATCACAGTGTACGTGGATACGACATCAATGAACGAATTCTTCTTTATTTCCTTTACACCTTTAAATAAAGTGGCGGCAAACCGACAGAAAGGTACTTAATCCTATTTTTTATTAAATTTTTATCGCACAATAGAATCTTTAAATAACACGTAACTTCACGCCTGTAATCCTCGAAGGGGTAGGCAGAGGAATGCAGAACACTTCCACGATTCACCGGTTACGTTTACGTCCCACTATGTAATAGGTGGTGAACCTATTGCCCTGCATCGGGCACATATCC
>DWEI01002697.1:0-13890 GCA_018245875.1 Mysoria ambigua | reverse complement strand
CAGAACATTCCCACGATTCACCGGTTACGTTTACGTCCCACTATGGAATAGGTGGTGAGCCTATTGCCATGCATCGACCACATATCCAGACTCCGAACCACTACTAGAAAATCTAAATTAGAAAATTTTGTAGTATTCGACCCGGGAATCAAACCCGGGACCTCCCGATCGGCAGTCGCAACCGCAACCAACACGACCAACGAGGCAGTCAACTTTAGTTTACGCAGCACCTACCATAGTGACCGAGCACACTGCGCATCCTTGTGTACCGGCCATCCCGGACACCAGTGCTCGCCCACGTCACAGAGCGGCGTTTAGAATAGCAGCACAGAAGCGACATGCAGCTGGATGCACTCCAGCCCGCCAGCGAGGAGGACGCGCTGGCGCACGCCGGTGCACGTAGTCTGTAGTTAACGTTAGCTTTATCCGCAACCGTCGCTGACGATTATGTGTCCACCAGTCTCAGCAGAAGTATTTAGGAGAGAACTTTCGAGAGACTCCGAGCATAGCCCATTTCGAAGCTCGCTGAATCACCGTAAACTGGTGGACCGTTTGCACTTTAAGTTACACGATTTTTCAAATTATATTTTATCATGTATTTTTATTAATAAAAACAGAAAATACCATAGGGACTGCGTAAAGCAGCTAAAGCGCAAAAAAGTTCAAGTACTGTCAAACGATGTCAAAAAAACTTGTTAACATATTGGTGGCGTGCGTGGCAGCCGGCCGCGATGGTCTGCGTGGTGGCTGGTCGTTTGTGCGAGCAACGGTGCGTGTAGGCTGCCAGCGAGCCGTCCACGTCGAGAACTAAATAGAGTATTGGCAGTCCTAGCCTCGACCGATGACGTCAGCCGACTGCGGCCTGTCACGCTCAGCGCCTGGCTAATGGAGACATGCAGCTGGGCCGGCGCCGGGAGCCACGGCCGGGCGGCGGCGGCGGCGGCGGCGGCGGACACGCGCGTGCACTATGCGCTGTGGAAATCGATCAGGCACCGACTCGAATTTTCCGAAAAACTTTCAGTCAACGTCCGATTACGGCGATTTACGACGCCCCCGACTTGTATCCGAGACCCACGATCCACCTGCGGCCACCTGCCACATAACTGTCGCTACCGATCGAACGTGTAATTGCCGTCGAACGGTCAGCCGCCATTTCAGTTTGGTAGTGAGGTTCGTTCTCACGCGCCGCCGTGTGGGAGCGCGCGGCTCGACGACCATTGGCGCGGGGCGGGGTCCGCTGGCCGCTGCGCAAACGACGAGCGGAATAACATTTCAAGCTTTCCTCCAAATCGGCAATTGACGAATTTTTCTGGGTTGTAAATGAAACAAGTTGTGTAGGCAATAAATCAGGCCGATGTACATATTTAACAGTCGCGTATACTCAAGAACAGCCATGGTCGCCGCGGCAGCGAAGCTCGCACCTGGCCTTCGTAGCCGACGCGAGCACGAGCTGCCTGCGCGCACCTACCGCTCGCCACCGTCGCGGCGCTGGCGACACGCAGCAATTAATCATGCTTGGATGCATTTTCCCCCCAATGCATATTTGTAGCAAATCAAATTTATAACGGAATGCGGAAATCATACTCATTTTCAAGTTGTATTTTATACGTTTAGTTGTACCTTACGGACTTCCAATCTATCGCCAAGATTTAGAAATTGAAAGATTTTGAAATTTTCATAATTTCAAACTATGACATATGAATATGAATTATCAAACTGATTTCAAAAAAGGAACCAAAAGTATTTTATTAACTTATTTCATATGAAGCATTTGACGTATGGCGGCCGACACCGATCAACGACTTTGGGCGGTCGTCTGTTCCCGTCTGCGTCGCTTGTGTAGTAGAGGTTCATGCACCGTCCTCGTCCCTACATCGCTTTGGCAGGATAGTTTTAAATTAATAGAAAAATGCTGGAAACCTCATCGAGGTTTGCCGATGTGATTTTACGTTAAAAGATATATTTAAATGTTAATTACAATACTAATTTAAAATATTCATGAAATGAGAACATAATGTTTATTTGTCTGTGAAGTGAAATAATAACTTTCACAAATGCACACAACACGGCCACGCGCCCGATGGGTCATGGGTCATGGAGAAAATAATTTATCGAATCGGATGCTACTTGTAGAGGTCAGTGCGATATCCTAAAGAAGAAACAAAAAAAATCGCTTTGTTATACCTATTTAAAATGTCCCATATACACATTTCAATGATATGATAGTAAATTCTATTCAAACTTCATTCAAGTTAACGAACTCAGTGTCGACTATGTTGTACTATTTTTCGACCATTTTCTGACTTATCAGAGGTTCTTATTTATAATCGGCTTCCGCCGATCACAGAGAGGTCGCTGGGGACAATACAATTCATAATTCCAAAACTAGTTGGTCCGATCCAAATAAACTTATTCACAGCATATTTTTATAAGATCGCGGAGTGCTGCAATTAGCTGGCTCCCACGCCGAGGAGCCGCGGCCCACGCGCGCCGCAATCAGCGCCGCCGAGGCCGCCGCGGCACCACGCGAGCCGCGCGCGCGAGACGCGTCCTGCGGCGTCGCTAGCGCCAGCCGCAGAGCCCTCGCGCTCCACGTCGGCTTGTTGACGGAATTTTTACCTTCGTGTGCTGCGCTCAGAGACGATCCCCATCATTTACGCGGTACGAACTAAAGTAAACTCACCTGGAATGATGTTTGTACGTGATTGCATATCGTATATAAATAGATAATCTTGTCTCTATGATAATTATCTCCTGTAATCTTAAAACAATGTCCCTAACACTCTTTACATGAACCCATACAATGCTACGGCCTATACCCACGTCCTCGTCGACACGTGGTCACCCTGGGAGTCACTGAGCCGCCGTTCACATCCGCCTCCGCAGCAGGCTCCGCCCAGTTTTCCAGCGAACACGATTCGTCATGTCCAATTAAAACGGACGTGCGAGTTTTCACAGCCACGGCTCAAACATTGCGAGCCGCGCCGCCGCTCGGCGCCACGAGAACTGGTTACATAAATACCACCGTTTGGACGATAGGCCAGTGCTGGCGAGGCGGCACTAACGATATCTAAATTAGACAATCCCGTAGTTTTCGACTCGAAATTGGAACCCAGGACTTCCCTGTCGGAAGTCGCGCTCTCAACCAGCGCCACCAATGCAGTAATTGATTTTTGTAACTCAGTGTTCTGACGTTGGCTCCCGTAACACTCGTTGTGTCGTTATATCGTCGATCTACGGCGAGGAGACGGTCTCACTAAAACACAACGAAGCTCCCCAGCCAATTGTTCCACCTCCCCTAAGGGATGAAACGGAGCTGCCACAACTGGTTCGAGCTAGACAATCAAAACCAATCGACACGACATTAAATACTCCGCGTGTTAGTAAACCCAAAATTATACATAAAGTATACTAGACGTCGCCAATTGAAGCCCTGCTAGCATACGTATAGCTGTGTACGAGAGCACGGGCCAGCATATTCTGGTCGCCGCAGCGAGCCGGGCGCGCGCGGCCCGTTCCCACGCGTGTGCTCTACCACTCGGTGGCTTTTTGCGCTCCACGGCTTTTTTTACCAAAAAACCTGAATACAATCACGTTTTCCATTCAATACCTTTTCCACGAGTGATCGGGTCTGAGTGATCGGATGCTGCACAGGCGGATATCAAATACCCAGTAGGCGACAAATGCTATGATTCACAAATTTTCCCTCAAGTGCGTGCGTATGCGTAAGGATATAGACATGTGGTTTTCGCAGCTACTTGCCTAGCTCGTAGCGCGCCAGGCGTAATGGTACAGTAATAATGCAAATAAAGCGACCACGACCGGCGATACGGCCGTGTCGAGCCGAGCCGAGCTCCCTCCGTGTCTGGGGTCTAATGTTCCATGTTCAGTGCCGCCCATTAATATACTACTCATCAATACGTTAGACGCGATCGAGTATTTTTGGTTCTCGTATGTGGCATACTCAAAGCCTACTGGTAGCTTATGGTCCAGAAGACGCACCTAGATGATGCGAGGCCACAAAATATGGTGAACTTTTGCCAAATTTATGGCCTATAAGATGTTTTTAAAACACAGGCAGCTCGCGGGAGCGCGCCGCCACGCGCCGCCGGAGCATGCTGACTCCCGCCGCAGCACGCTGCAGGCGCTCGCTCGGCGAGGGCCCGGCCGCGGCAAGCGCTACCGACGACTACTCAGGGAAGCGCTCAGTTAAATATGCCTGTATACCCGTCCTTGGGTACCGCTGGCGGCGCGCACTAGCAACGGTTGAGGCTCAAGGGTTGGCTCACATGTTTCTAGACTGTTGTCGAGCTTTATTTGCGCTCTGTCGCTACTGACCTTACATAATAATCTAACGGCCAATGCATCCGTGCAACTCAGGAATATTTACAAAATAGCACTTGATCATATATGAACATTTAAGGTTTCAGGAAGCGGTACACGTACTTTCTATGCGATGATTTTCTTGAACATTTACTTTTTTTACAGCTAACGTAGAAGTATGCAAATATATAAGTAATTTTATAAAGTACATTTAAGTCTTCCATTGAATTCAATGTTGTCTTTTATTTGTTTATTTTCCTGTGCCGCAAGATTCTTGTCCGTAAATAGTGCTGTGTTCCCATTGCGTCACGCGGGCTGGCCGACCTACTCGTAAGGCGGTGCGCACCGACAGCCAGCAGCCGCGGGGACCCGCGCCACGAGCCGGCCTCCAGAGATGTATGACGTGGGCCTGTTGTCCAGCTGTGGACCACGCCGGGCGCGTGTGGCCCTCGCGTGCGTTTGAACTAACACTTCTTTGGCATTTTTATCATTTGTTCGGTAAGTCTATTGTTTTCAACAACTTTAGACGTCAAACAAATTGGAACAAATTTAGACGTCAAATCAATATTTAATATTTCAAGTTAGAAAATCCCTATAGCACTCGTCTCAGAATTTTCAACCCCGGAACTCTCGATCGGCAGTTGCGCTCGTAAGCAATTAAGCAACGAGTAAATCTTAAATTACCAACTGAACACGAAAATAAACGGCTGGTGTACACGTGGCGCCCCCGCACGTGGGTACGGCGCCAAGGATGTGACACTTAAGTGGTCTACTAGCACTGTAGCATTTTATTGATTGATTGAGTTTTAAATACATATATACGATTAATTAAAATACAAAGTTTTGTATCAAATAGTCAGTTCATGAGGCACATGAGCCCGGCGTGCGCGTGTGACCAGGCCGAGCGTCACGCGCCGGGCGACGGGCCGCACCGTCGGCCCTCGCCGGCCCTCGTCGGCCCTCGCCGGCCCTCGTCGGCCCTCGCCGGCCCTCGTCGGCCCTCGTCGGCCCTCGTCGGCCCTCGTCGGCCGCGGCGGCGGGCCCCGGCCCCGGCCCCGGGCCTCGTCGCGTCCGTCGCGTGTGTCGAGTGTCGAGTGTAGGAGGATAATGTATAGGGTCCAATAAAATAGGTTAACAGGAATACAAGAAAAGCCACGTACTTTGTTAAATTGATTTATTTTGAAAGAAACACAGTAAGTACACAAAGTATCTATTGTCAAGCGGCGCGTGCCGCGGCGGGCGTCCCGCGAATAAATACTACTTATGTAAAATCACAATTCTCTAACGATTTATAATAAATGTACGCAGGACATGGTTAATTATATTTATATAAGTTACACAATACAAACATGTAAATAGATATGTAAAACTTTATGTAATAATGTGTTTGTAGACAACGTTCGGACCCACAACAATGTTCATCAAACTACGCTTTAGGAACAGTTTATTTATTAACCCTACCTTACTCAAAATAAAGCTTTATAATACAAATACGGGATACACGATAAAATAGTGCTTTCGAAAACAATCATATATACATGTGTATAAGGAACTTACATTCTAGATTAATGTCGTTAAGAGTAAAAGAACAACCTTAACTACAACATTAAAGTAACCCTTAGCACTCGTAGCGGTGATACAGGAGGCGGCGCTAGTGCACGCGGCCCATGTCGGTGCCGCCGAGCTGGCCCAGGTACGGGTAGCCGGAGCGCGCCTCGGACGGCGCGGGCGCCGCGTAGTGCGCGCCGCCCGCGAACAGCGAGCTGCAACAGTCGCCGGCTGCTGTACGACTGTGGCCGGGGCGGTCAGGACTTGATCCCACCTCCCCGACTGGTAAGTTTAGACACTTTCACCTATATTATATTCAAATACAGATTTCAAAAATCTTGATGTTTTATTTCAAATTCTGTCCACTCATTTAATTTCTCTGAAAATTCTTTTAAAAATTTTTCTTTTCATATTTTTAAGTCTACTTCCCCTCTTAAAGTTGAATTATCCTATTGTTAGGAGAAAACTGTCCCGAAACTACCCCCGATGGCGTTGTTGTTGTGCGGTGTTGGTTACGTCTACGAATGTCTCAGGAGAATACTGTTATATTGAATACCAAATGGTTCTCTAATCGTATTATACTTTATCATATCAGTTAAGTCGTTCAGTGTCTATGAAATAAACAACAATACAATAAAATGTCTACGAATTAAACAATACGCTCTGTGAGTCTGTGAGTGCGGTGAGCGGAGCGGAGCGCGGCGCGGCGCGGCGCGGCCGCTGCGGCTCGCCGCGGCCGCGACACCTCGGCCGTTGTTTCGCTGCGCGGCTACGTGCCTCTCGGTCTCGCAATACATTTCGTCATCGTTAGGTTGTCTTTGCCACGGAAACAATGAACGATTGGCTTTTATTTGAGTTTTATAATTATCCGGGAGGTTGATTACAAAAAATTGTGGCTGTGGGAACGATGGCGACCGAATGAGATGTAGGTGCCAAGATGCATTGCATCGTCATAGATACACATCGGCCAACCTCACGGAAGTCGGGAAGGTACCATAAGCGGATGAAGTCGTAAGATTAGCAGATCGAGCCGTTTGGCCCGCTGCTCGCAGGTCGCTACTGGCGACACTATTGTCTCTACAGCTTGCGATCGTTCTTGTCAAAGTGATATTTATTTATGATATAAATATGAAGACTGTGGACCGGCCGGGACGTCAGCGCCGCGGCGGATGCTGGCAGCGTGGCGGCGCGCGCCGCTCTCGCGGTTTCCCTTTCACGCTAGCGAGCCGCCTTTTGGAAACCTCCCCTAATTAGGTATCGTGCGAGGCACCGCGCAGGTGTATGAGAGTCGCAATCAGATCTGCGATTAGCGCGCCGAGGATATCATTACTCATTACCGAAAGCAGCCGCTAACAAGTGGAACGAGGCACGCAACAAGTGAATTTTCCAACAGGCGAAGTAATTAATCAATTATCTATGTATTCTCCGTGCAGCGCGCGACGCAGACATTGTTGCCTGGGCGCCCTGCGCACCACGGACGGACCGGTATGTTAGTCATCTCATTAAATGTATTGTATTGATGTATTTAAAACATGAATTTACTTCGCAGATTCATGCAAAACTGTATTCATTTGAACTGAATGAAATCAAGATTTTTTCATTTTGATGAGACGGTGAAAAATGTGGAACTGAACAAGGAAGGCAACTCTATGACCGTAACCAGATCCAAACCTTACTCGGATGACTCATTACGTCCTGAACTTACAAGTGATTGAATTTCAATCGACCATCGAATCCAAAGCAATTTCGCCCACGTGCATCCATCAATCAGTATCGGGAGGCCGGCGAAGGTGCGCTTTAGGAAGCGGAATGCAAATAGCGCAGATAAGTTTTAATACGGGCCGCGGCGGGTAATGGCCGGCTTCGGCCGCTAACGTCGCGTCCGGCCTCTCATTAGTCGCGGCCGGCGCGCTACAAAGCAACGCGCCGTTATCTGCGGCGCGCACCACGGCCGCGCACCACGGCCGCGCGCCGCGCGTTCGCCGCTGCGCGGCCGTGTGCTGCCGGGAAATAGGGCCCTTCTAACGGGGACATGGGTGCAGTGGGACCGCTTTCCGAGCTACCGTCGTCGCCGACCGCGGCCTCCTCGGCTCGATGCATTTCCGAGAATTCGCTTTCGTAGCCTTAGCTCTGCTGGACGCACTCGCGCCCTAGCACATTGGAAAACGTACTTTAGATATATTGATAAATTGAATCGATAATATGAAACATGTAAAACCACAAAATAAATAACGTAGAGAGCATTTTATGATCGATATTCGTTGAGACACCGCCGCCAAGCTATTACACGTTGTTTACGGCTCCCGGCGGCCGCGCCGTCCAGCCCTGCCGCGACCAGGCCTGCGAGCCATCAGTCATGAGCGCGTGACGCAGGCCTCCGCCGCAGACGGATGTATGTAACACCGCAACTCGGCCCGGCCCCGCCCGGCGCCGACTGTGACGCACGTGACAAACGGCCCACGACGTCCACAGCCCCGCTCCGCGGCATTACATCGGCCCTGGTCGCCCGAAGAGCCAGGTCGCCGCGGCCCGCGCCGCCGCGGCCGGCCCATATGTCAGCGGAGTGGAGTCATTGTGCCGAGACACATATTGTGTGTGGTCCGATGCGAGGTTTATCGACGTGCTTTGTCTCGATAACACAGATAAATGTGTGCCGGCAATAGAATAGCGGACGACAATGAGTGTGACTTACTCTTTCGTTAAATGCACTGTGACGGCCCGTACACACGTGATTTAAGATAAGTCTGTTACGAATTTTAATGGAAATCTGTAATTTCTCAATAGCAGGGCGAAGGAGAAGCGTTCTCGGGAAAAAAACCAATTAATAATAATCGATCAAAAACGTGTACAAAATTGGCAGCCCTAGTGCGCGCACGATCGAATCGGCGTATTACGAGCGGCGCGCGTAATAACGGGCCGCGCGCGCATAATGGCCCACTCCTTACACTCTTAATTGATTAGCGGCCGCGCCGGCTAATGATAAAGGAAGGTGAAAAGAAACAAAAGCAGCGCATCCCGAGGTGCGCGCGCACCCGAGCCCGGCCGCGCCGCCGCGGACGGCCGCGCGCGCCGACGACTCAACAAGAGTCTCTTACACTGGCCGGTTGACCACATTACGTTGAAGCGGTGAATACGTAACTACGTATATGAAGAATACATATTTATAGTAAAAGTCTGAATATAAACGAGTAACTAGACCCCCGCTCACGATCGTCCAGCTCGCCGGTGGCTGTTGTAGACGCCGCGGTAGCGGGTGTATTTAGTGGACAGTTCAATTGCGTGACGTAACCTTCGGTGATAGGATGTTTCCGCAGCCTCACCTGTAGTTGTCGGGCCAGGCGCTCACTTCCGCCAGCTTATTGTGAGGGTGTGCCGTGAGCTGCCGCGAGGTCCAGTGGTGGTGCGCGGACATGCCGTGGTCTTGCTTGACGTAGTCGCCGTAGCCGTACGGATGAGGCATGGCTTCGGCGGGGCTCGCGTACGCGGCGTGCTGGTAGGACAGTCCGCTGGACTGGTTGGCCGCGGGGCTCGCGGTGGTGGGGCTGGAGCTGGGCGGGCTGGGCTCGGCCGGCGCCTGCAGCGGCGTCGGGATCTCCGACGAGTGGGACAGCGGAGTGAGATTTCCCGAGGGGAACGAACTGGACGAGGGCGGGTGGAGGGACGAGGCCGCGAGGGCCGACTGGCACACGGGAGCCGTCAGCGCCGACTGGTGCAGGCTCGGCGCCAGGGCGGAGTTTAACACGGAACCGGTGCCCAGGGCGGAGGAGTAGGACTGTTGCCAAGACGCGCACTGAGCGTTGAAGCCCGACGGCGGCTCGTACTGCTGGTGCACGGCCGGGAAGGCGGACTGCAGGGACATGGTGTTGAAGGCACTTAATTGTTGTGAGTTGAGTTGCTTTCGGAGGCGGGCCCTTCGGTTCGAAAACCATACCTGTAAAAGAAAAAAATATGAATGCAATTGTTATGACTAATTACAGCCTAGCTTAACAAAAAGTAAACGATTATCCTACTAATATTATAAACCCCAAAGTTTGTAAACATGGATGAATGTTTGTTACTCTTTCACGTAAAAACTACTACATGGATAGACAATAAAACTCTACAATAATATAGCTTATACATCAGAATAACACATAGGCTACAATTTATAAAGTTAATTTGTAAATTGTCCAAAGTATCAAGTACACGTAAGTAGGATATGCCGAATTGGGACACACTGCTTTCCACGCGGGCGAGGTCGCGAGCACATCTTGTTGGAATATAAATATGATTGGTCTGATGTTCTTCCAGCTCCACAATAAATTAGTTAATATTCTAAAATATGTAGGTGCTTATTTTTAAAATGCATAACCAAAGGTTGACGTACAAAAAGTACTGTAATTAATCAATTTTGAATAATTAATTATATTAACAATGTATACTAAATATACAAGTTTAAACGTATATAAGTATAAAAACAATGTTTAAACAATAAAATCATGTGACTGACTACTGCCTGTTGAAGCTTGGCAAAGAGTGCGACGGACGCAAGCGATGTAATATTAATCTACTCGGCGGTCAACTCAATACAAACTACCACTACAAATGAAAAAGTCAAAAAAATTAATGGTATAGATAATTACCACGTTGGACGAAGTCGGTTACATTTAGCTAGAGTCACAATGACGAGGGCCATTAATCCGACAGAAGGGGTAGGCAAACGGTAGCGAGGCGCAACATGTGGCGGAGGAGGCACAATATTTTAATTAATTACACCGGTAATTGCCGGTTTTTGTGTGAGGCCGTCGCGGTGGGCGGCGCGACGCGCCCGTGGCCTCGCCTGGCGCGCACTCTCAGGTGTCGTAGCCAGCCGCGGCGGCCCGCAGGCGCGTCCAGGACTTACGTTTACATTTTTGGAACCATGTGTGAGGAAACCCTATCGAAGAGGTTTTATGTTTTCTCTTGATCTCTACCTAAGCTGCCTCGTTGGTTTGATGGTGCGACTTCTGAACAAAAGCTCCTAGGTTCAATACTCGGGTCTGGCAAATTATAACAGGGTTTTTCTAACTTTTTATTTCCACTAGCGAGGAGTCTGGATTTGTGCACAGTGGACTGCAATAGGTGCACTCAATAGGAGAATCGTGGGAATGTCCCTATTACTCTCTGATGCTCCCTTGAAACAATACAGGGTACAAACCTGTACGCGAGCCTCCGTGAGCTTCGTCTTCTGCGCTAACTCCTCTCGGGTATATACATCTGGGTATTGCGTTCTAGTGAAAGCCCGTTCTAAAGCCTCGAGCTGATCCCCGGAGAAGGTGGTCCGAGACCTCCGTTGTTTCCTCTTGAGCGTGATGCCGGGCTCTGACTCCGTGTCTGAATCCTCACAAGATGACGGACCTAGGGACAATAGATATAACAAATTTGGTAACGCAAAATTTTTTTTGCTCGGGGTACGTACTTATTAGAGCGGCTGCGTACATACTCCGCCACGCCGCTCCACTCATTTAGCAACCGTAATATTTGTAATCGCGTGAAGAGAAGGGATTATGTCTTATAAATATATAAATCGTACCGTGGCGCGGCGAGCGAATCTCTAAATTGTGTAATCGTAGATTTGCTATGTTTGTCTGTAAGGAATTTCTTCCATTTGTTTCTTCGTGTGTATTGGCGGGCCCGATGCGCCGGCGCGGGGCCGCACCAAAACAGGTGAGATGTAACCACAGCGGACCTCATTACATGACCATGAGTCCCCCAAGCGCCGGTGGACGAGTGCTCGCGACGGCGCCGTTCGGACGTCGTGGCTGCGACCAGACCAGACCACGGGGCCGGGCGCGAGCCCTTACACGCGGCTTCCATTGGGTCTCGTTACATTAACTTTGATATTATGAATGCTATGAAACCTTAATAAATGGTATTCCTCAATGACTTCAAAAAATTTTATACTGTAGCTCGGAACGGTGCAGCAGAATTTGCATACAATATCGATAATTCATGTGAATATTCATTTAGTCGTTCATTTGCGGCTCTATGAAAATAATAACTGACGGCGAACCCCGTCGGCTCCGTGGGCAGCGAGCGCCCGCTGCCGCGACGCCCGGCCGCTCCGCCGCCGCAGAGATTACTTGCGCCGCACAACTTAATATGCATAATCTTATCGCGGCGCAGAATCTCGCCGCCAAGCCGCGCTCCTCGGGATATTAGGAGCGCCATTTCATATCGGCGAGCCGCACGGCGCAACACGTGCATGCGGACAGATTGTCGTAATGCAAGCCTCGCGGCCAAACGCGATGGGATAATAACCGCCTTGGATACTAATTTCATTTTTATAACCTACAATTTCCGAGGCCGACCGAGGGGCGCTGCCGCGGCGTGCGCGCGCGCGCCTCGCTTCATTTTTACGTGGATTATTAACTTTATACGCCATTTTGCCAAGTTTGCGAACGTTTCCGACGTTCTCATTACACGAATAAAATTATAATAATAGTGCGCTTTAAACTAAATGAAGTGATTATGGGCTCGAATCAGCGGTAATGCCACGATGACACGGCCCGTTCTGTATGCGTCGTTAGGTTGAAGGTTTCGCCGGAGAATTAAAACACAATTGAAATCAAACTTCTCAAGGATTTCTCTAACTGGAACTAATAGTGTTGCTAACGTCTATTTTTAAAAGTTGCCTTGCAGTAGCGGCGGCAAAGTGTACTTGAACCAATACGGCGCTTAAGTGGCCCTCGTGCAGAGAGTTGCGGAACTAGCGCAATATGCAGCTCAAAGCAAGCAAACAAACAAACAAGCAGCTCCCAACTGCCAGTGAAACAGTCGGGCGGCAGCAGCACTAGCCGGCCGCCCGCGGGAGGGTGCTCCGCCGCGGCGCACGAGCCACACTACGCATGCTACACTTTATACAACCAAGGCCAAGGTAAGTAGAACTTACCTAGAATACCGTCAATGCTATGATT
Source organism: Mysoria ambigua (assembly GCA_018245875.1). Lineage (NCBI taxonomy): Eukaryota > Metazoa > Arthropoda > Insecta > Lepidoptera > Hesperiidae > Mysoria > Mysoria ambigua. Next base: position 1,084 of record DWEI01002697.1, on the reverse strand, counting down.
TCTTCGAGGATCTGTGTCGTCTCTTTTGCCTCCTCGTATAAGTCTCGAAATGGAGCTCACAGACGGAGCAGTGTTTTTATCGCAAATGCCTTCTTTTATAAGTTTATCTCTAATCTCCCAGGAAAATATACCTGGGTTTTGTCTCTTGAGCTCTTCAATCCTGTTCTCTACTTCAGGCGTTGCCACCCTCGGCTTGGAGCCGCCGATCACTCCTGGCCGTATGGAACCAGTTTCCTGTTGACAATAATAATACATTGAGAAAATAGCTTTCCAGTACGTCTTGACTATACAAGTAAATCGTAACATCACGCCTGCAATCCCCGAAGAGTTAGGTAAACATAGAACACGCCCATAAATCACTAGGTACGTTTACGTTCTATCATGGACCATTTGCTATAGCCTGTTCTATGCAGCGGCCTCTAATCTATACTCTGAACTACTACTAAGATTTCTAAATTAAGGAAACTTAACCGGACCGAGGAGTTGAACCCAGGGTTTCTCGGATATAGCGATACCGCTTGCAACCACTGAACAAAAGAAGCAGTAAAGAAACATTACATCACCCCGAAACGGTGTCAAAGAACCCTTGCAAAGTTATCATTCAGGTGATATTTAAATTAAACCGAAACACGACAGGTATATAACGTCACGCTTGCATTACAGCACCTGCCGCGCGCTGACACGCTGGAGGTCGCGGGAGATAGGTGATCCCATTCCCTTACAGCGGACACGGAGCTATACTTCCAGCCAAGGCGGGAATGTCAAGTTACACGAGCCCCATAACACCGCCCCACTCGAGTATCAAACCTTTCATTGAAAAGGGGCAGTTGCCACCACCAGACCATCGGGGCAGTAAAGAATCAATTCTATAATAAACTAGCGAAACCCTTAGGAAACCTAAATGGTTTCATATACAGTAGGCACCCGACATTTAAAGATTGTGTTGATTTTATGTTGTTCATTGCCATGGATGGGGTTAAATAAAAATATATTTTAGAGGTGGTTTCCTCACCTGATATCGGTTGAGGATCTTGGAGACGCAGCCGTGGGAGACGCGCAGCTGGCGCGAGATGACGCAGGGCCG
>DWEI01002696.1:0-13891 GCA_018245875.1 Mysoria ambigua | reverse complement strand
TAAATAGAACCTTGTATAAATAGAACCTTGTATAAATAGAACCTTGTATAAATAGAACCTTGTATAAATAGAACCTTTTTAGAATCGCAGCGGAAGGAACCGGCGATTTAATTCAATGTTTTACAGACGTTATCCGTTGTATTATACAACAAATTATTGTTATTGAAACCTTTGTTTGCCTAGGATATGTTTATTTTAAAACATGACAATATACGAAATGAAAACATCTTCAAATCAAATGGAATGCATAAGTATTCGAATATAAACGTGTCAGTATACACGTAAGCGAAGTTAAAGTTGACCAGAAGGCTAAAGTAGCTGTAAAGATGATGCTAATCGAGATAGTGGTAAGAGTAATCAAAATCGAATAATCTTCCAAAAAGACACAACGCAACCTTACATCGGAAGTGACATCCTGGTGCGGGGAATGACGAAACAGCATCAAACCGCAAACGATCTAATCGCTGGTCGCACTCGTATGCATCGATGTGACGGCGCGCCGCGCGGTAATGATGATCGCCAAAACATGGAGGCGACAATGGCGCATTAGAGAATTGTCGCGGACACATTGTTTGCGCTCGTAAGAAAGCGGTGAAACTGCCTAAATGCAAACAGTTAACGTGAGCGACTGGGAACATTTAGGTTTTGCGGACCACAATAGGCTCTGGCTGAGATGATTCATGATAACACACAGCAAGAACGACTCATGGATTGTTAATATCTTGTAGCAGATAAAAACGGAGAATTGGAGAATATTATTCACGAGTGTCACACTTATACACATTAACAATGAACCGTATGTATTAGCAAAGACATGTTCATTGTGAGAAACGTAGCGTCACTTTTTTATATCAATTGATGTAATAGTTCAATTAATTCTACTGAGTGTGGTGTTAAGTTAATTAATTAATGATACTGATTATTAATAAATGCATACGATGAAATCAAAACAAATGTGTGAAAGTGCAAGCATACTGCTTGTTGCGGTGTAAAATTTCCTTCATCACGTCCAATATGGAAATTATTATTAGAATCGATATCGTTCGATATTGGTATCCAATGCGCATTAAAGAATCACAGTTGTAATGTAGTGTTGTAAGGAGTTAGGACATAGAAGTGATAAACGAACGCGATAATAACGTAATGAATCTAAACGCATGCTTCAGTTTAAAATCGTGAAGCATCAGTTTAGTTTAACGAAGCGGGCAAGCGCGGAGAGCGGGAACTCTTGAGCGTATATATTTTTTATGCGCGTTGCGGATTAAGAATCGACACGTACATAGGAGGAAGCGATACGTGAATATATCTGTTCATCTATTCTATTTTCACATGGATTCTAATCGTGAGAAGAGATTGAATAGAATCTATTACTTTTTGGGCCGCTAACAACGTGTCGTGCGGTGTAATGAGCATTTTACGTCGTTACGATGATCATATGATAATAATCGAAATCGATGAGATACTTTTAATGATTTCTGGTTTCGTTAATTAATGTATAAAAAGACTTGCCTATCAATGGATGTAGTAGATTTTAACGTAGAAATGCTTATAATAAGATCGTTCCTATTTCTTATATTACTTGATTGATATCGATACTGAAGTTTTTTCTAATTCCGAAAAAAAAAATCATAGATGTACTTTGAATAAATGGTATTAACTTTATTCATTTTGTGTCTTAAGGATTCCCTTCATGTTATATTATACAACACAAACAGTTCTCTTTTTTAGAATGCAAATGATATTGAAGCTTGCCTTAATTTATCATATAACTTTCCTTTGTGTGTCTAGTTTTGTTTGTTCAATGTCTTAGTTACCTGCACTTTGAACAACTGCGTACACAAAATCAAGAAGAAATACAGCATAGGACATTGTACGTAACCATAGTAGACAGAGATTCACAAAAGCGAAGATTTAAATAAGTAGGACTCACATAGTAAACTTTTATTATTGCGTTAATGGTACAAGTGAAAACGTAAATAGCGGTTGAATATCACCAAGTGAAGCAACGACGACAAACAGCGCCGCACGAGGCCCGAGGGTTTTACACGGCTGCGCTATACCATTTGACTTCACCGCGCCGCGCCGTAATGGGCAAACAGCGCGGTGCGTCCGCGCAATTTCTAAACGTTACCTCACAGCGGAAATATTATATGACCTTGACCGTCTTACTTTCTATTGATTCTCTTTTTCTCGTGTGACATGTTGTTTGTGTAGGAACTGCCATCATACATATGCATGTAAAATGTCATTATTGTTAGTTTGAACCGCGTGCCAATATTGCTGTCCGTATAGATTTGACGTGAGTTTTTTAAATCTATCATTGTCTTCATCCTTGTTTAAAATAACGTAACCCCCGCCTGTAATACCCACATCATCAACGCCTGTAATCCCCGAAGAGTGTTTAAATTAAATTTTTATATACGTTGCTCATACCCCGTTGCTGGATATGTAGCCGACGTAAAAGGGCGGAACAGTGTACCGAATGGTATATTCAATTTATTGTGAATGACTTTAACCGTTTGATACGTATTAACTTTCTTACTATAGTACGATTATATAGAAAGAAAATGTTAAAAAAATATTTTATAGCTTTTGAAGTTAAATACCTGCCACTTCAAAAACTTGGCTTTGTTCTTGCTTCGTATGGCGTCTGCCAAGTGTCCGGCGCCTGCTCGACATTGCCAATAGGGTCAAGTCTTAGAGCAGGGCTGATAGCCTGATCTTGTAACGTTTAAAAAAAGATTTATTTTGCTTACAAATATCACCCTTGGTACGTTACCTCACCACCGACCTTCACATTATTACGTCCCGGTAATATTACAGTATAAATTTATAACGAAATATGTACGCGATATATTTAATACACGTGCATCTCACTGTTGGCACCTTAATTATCCCTTCCAATTCCAAAATAGCTATATGTAGATGGGGATAGAATAATTTACAACTCAAGATTAAACTTCCTACGGAAAATGTTGATCGCAGTTATTATATAATGTAGAGTTCAAAAGACACATTTGTAGTATTACGACATCTTTCATCAACGTATAGTATAATTGGTGTTATTCATTTTATATTTGACGTCTTATGATGTCTTGATATGATATTAGCAATGTGACTAATATAATTGAGGACTGGTCGAGTAATTACTATACGCTGTGTTTGAAATTTTGTGAGACGTTTTTCAATTATATTGTTACATAATATAACGCCTGCATTTGAAGAAGAGGTAGCCTGAGAAGTGTACTAGTGACACACTTTATCAGTTATATTATTTTATATATGATATATTATATGTCCTTTTGAATATGGGAAGAGTCTATTGAGAAGTATGTCGATCTGTTAAGAAATTTCCAAAAAAGAAAAATCTATTTAATTTAGATTTCTTGTTCTGGATTCAGTGTTGTATATGGGACATGAATGAAAAAGGAAGTATTTTCAAGACTATTCGGGATTAGGAGATATGCCTATTCATGGAACAAGCTTTACGTAGTGGTGCTAATAAAGATATAAGATGATTCTTTTATTGTGGCGGATATAGTTATGTTTGAACAGGAAATTAGTATATAATACCAGTTCGTTTTCGAAGAAATATTGGGGGTGGTTTACTGAAATTTTACCTTCACAGTGGTGTATGAATTATAAATTAAAATAAGAATAGTTTCAAGTAAACAGGTAAATATAATATTTATTAGATAAATTTAATAACTAAGTTGTGAAATTGTGTTATTTCGTAAAATCATCGATACTCCAACAGTAAAATATATATGATAACATTACTATCTACTAATTAAGAAAAAAAACCCTTAAATATAAATATTCTGAGAATAATACAAATTATATTCGATCGTAGATGTCGACCGACAAAGCCTATGCTCGCCCCGCGGCGTGCCGTCGCGCTGCTGACGTAACTAACCACAAATTGTTCTGATGCAACTCCACAGCACTTGGCGCTCCTATTGTGCACGTCGACGTCGACGGTGTGGTGCGGCCTTTAGCCTCTATATCTATATACCCGCTGCACTGACTCGTTCATTGACAACCCAATACATAAAATACGGCCATGCCACACGACACGGCATCTAATTGTCAGGAAGCAGTAATCATAAATGTCAGTTTTCTTCACCAGAAGAGAGTGTGTCACTTGTGTTGAATCCTTTAGTTAGAAATGTGAAACAACTATTAATTTTAAAATTATATTATAACTATTACTTTAACATTTACGCTTGAATCTTAGAACATTATCAGATTTCTCATTTATTACCGGTTGAATAATTAAATTAAAAAAGAATGACTGTGTATTAAGGATAATTTTTCTTGTTCTACCTAATTGTACTATATCTAAAAGTAGTAATCGCCGCTAAGAAATATATTACGCAATTTTTTACTTTGGCGCATTAAAACTAAGAGAATGTGTACGAGAGTTGCAGGCACTGAACTTTGATTTATCACTGTCACCTGGAAGGGCGTCTTGTATTCAAGTCTTCAGGCAGGTCTTGTATAATAGAACTGAAATTGTTAGCCAGGATCTGAAATCCTACGATTTATAATTCCATTCAAGTCTTCAAGACAAGTATAAAAGTTCATGGAAACTAAAAAGTATCCAGGCATACAATATGGACGAAGCTTTGCTTCTCTTCAGACGAGATCGTGATAAAATATTTGCCCGTTATTTAATATAGAAAGCGCTAGCATATTACAAATATTATTTTCTGGCTTCTTTTTAAATAGTGCTAGTAGCTCATCATCATCATGTCACTAAAGACGAAACTAAAATCGTCACATTAGTCTACATAAGTACTTTATATAATCTACAAATAACAACGCGAGACGTGAAGCGAGGTGAAGCGCATAGTTGTCTTGTTATCGGCAAAATAATCACACATTAATTTACAGTGATATGTGTCCTCGTAATATCGACACGTGTGTATTACCGTATACAGAACATTTTATGAACTGGAGTTATGAGTTACTGATCTTTATTTCTTGTATTTTTCCAACATTGTTGTTCCAAGCTTATATTTAGCTTTTGTTAACGTTTTGAGCTACACAAACATAGTTATAGACATGTTACGATGTCCTATTATGTAGTTACTGTTAACGATTGTAAAGCTGAAAATTTTAAATATTAAAAATGGCGGTCACCTTTCAACGAAGGCGACACAAAGGTGAACATTTAACACTCGTGCTATCGATATTATCTTATTAATTGGCGGAGAGTGATTAATGAACAATAAACTTACGATACATTTATGTAACAATTAATTCACGTCGATTGATTGAATAGATTTGCAAGTGATTCAATAGTATTTTTGAGATTTATGTCCACCTTTTTTGTGTTATCACTTTTGAATGTAATATAATAGTTATTTGTTTTTTTTTATTTCCTATTCGATGCAGTTGCCAAAGTAAATAACCAAACCGCAGGGTTCCCATGTGGCTCAGTTATTTATTTTAAATTCATTACAAATCTACTGTACCAAATTTTATATATTAAATTTGGCATTTATGCATATTTCCTTTACACAATATAAAATACTCAAAGTGGAGTTTGTAAATAATCTAACTCCTATGGGATACGTAAATTCTACGTACATTCTAAGGGATACGTATTTCAACAAAAAAAAATGGGAGTATACACTGCTCTGTATACGCGTTCAGAGAAATACAGGCGCGATGTCAGGTTATGCAACATTAAAGTAACCTTTAAAGAACAAATGACTGCTGATTGAATTTGACGAGCCAACTAATTCAATTTACGTAACAAAAGTCATCGGACAATAAGGAAACCGCGAACATAGAATTTATAGTTACAGATTAGAATATTTTAGGCTATCTCCACACAGTGTCACCTAGTCCCAAAGCCGGCAGTCTTTGTTACAGTAATTAGACGACCGATAGGTTACATATTACATATACAAACGTGTAAACTTAGTTTTTGCATCTAGTAACAATGTATACTTATTTTTTTACACTCACAAACATTTATTTTGTGCCGAGTGGGAATTGAGCTAACGACCCTCTATACTACATGACATAATTATATTTATCGTGTACGCCTGTGATATTGTTTTGAAACATGAAACTGTAACAGCGATATTACAAAGAAACACAAATGTCAGAGGCCACACGGGGACGAAACTGGAACGAGCTGTACAGTTTACGGGGAGCGTTGAACAGGGGTTGTTATTGTTAGGTAACAGTAATTGACTTGTCCCGCAGTTCCAGCTGGGACAATGTGCTGGAGTGCGTTTGAGACGTTTCTCAGTAGTGGGAAGAGAGCCAGGCCAAGCTATTACAGTAGCACAGCAAAGATTTTTTACCTTTGACCGTTGAATGTGAAATTTATATATTTTTCTTATCCTCAATGCTGTTAAAGGAGGAGTATCGTGAAAGTTATTCCAGCAGGCTCTTTTGCAGTATGTGTAAATGAATGATAACTTCAATTATTTCATTAACGTCCATATAACGTATAAACCTATATAAATGAAATAGTGAATAAAACTATTAGAATTAATTAAATTACACTATCACGCCAGGACTCTAACAGGGCAGGCAGAGAGCATCAAGTGCCAAATCTCTGTCCATACCGAACTGACGTGTTCCATGCACACCACCCTCTTCACACACGGACGTGAACTTCAGAGACTTGTGACCTATTTGTGACTTATTATAAAAATGCTAATTGTTCGTTATTTGCAATAGAATAAATTGTATCATCGCGTTCATATAAAATTGGTAGCCTTTTTACTCTCTTAGCCGCACGTATATATCATTTACCGTGGACTTTGTGAACTGAATATGTCATTGTGAAATGTTCATTAAAAAAAAGTATCGCCCGTTTTGGGTCACATTGTTATTACGGAAGCTGATATTGCACGAATTGAACATTTTTTTTGTTATCATCATATTTTAGTTATGAAATTAAATTTAATTGAATCGTGATAGAGAAATAAGAATAAATTGAATTAATTGCGCGCTATAAAGAAGCTATTTTTAACAGAAAAACAAATAATATATATTAATAACAAGGAAAAGAAACGTAATAATGATATAATTATAATAATTTTTAATTTATCTTTAGATGGTAATGCTCGGTGTGGGTTTTTTAACGCAAATGTGGGGTTATTTCATCAACCTGCTGAATTTCAGGTTGCGGAGATGAAAGGGGCCTGTCGCACATCAGACATTATTTTGACAGATTAAAAAATAAAAAAGCCAGTTAGATATTTTTCTAAATAAATTGGGTTATCAAAAATATATGTGGAAGCATAGAAAAGATATGCTGATGTTAAGTTTTGATTACCGTTCACTGGGGAGAGGGCCATGGCCTAGCGTTGCATACGCTCAAGTATTGTTTTTAATCTACAAACGCATCGGGGCTATGTGCGTATGACCTATCCAATAAAATTCCATAAACGCCATTAAATAATATCTACTTTAAAAATGAAGTTGTGACTTACCATCAGTTTCATGTGAGCCATTTTTCTTGATCAGCGAACAGTTCTGCAAAAGACAGTGTATGTTGCTTTACTGAGTTACCGATATGTTCTGGCGCTTTATTTATCCTATTCTATTTGTTGTTTTCATTGCGGTTAGAAAATTATTTCTTAAAAATCACAGACATTGTTAGAGTTTCCCATATTTATATCTATGAAATCACGATGTAAAAATTAATCATTTATAATGATAGTTATTTACATAGTTATTTACATATATTTTTAGATAAAGAAATTTAACTATTTTTGAATGTATATTTTTTCTTGTTGCACCTATTAAAATTTACGAATATTCACATTTATTGAGCGTGCCCGTTCATGGTGGCGTACTTACCTTCTACAGAATAGAATCCGATACACAAACAAACAAGTCCACGGCCGCTCGAGCGGTGAGTTTCGATGTAAAAAGTGCGGCGGACGCGCGGCAGGCACTGTAGCGAGCGCAGGCGTCGCGTCCCTGCTATATATGTAGGCCCCCCTCTAGCCGATACATCGCGCATCGTCACATTATTGTGTTCTGATTTAATTTTATATACATTAAACGGACAATTAAATAGTTACGGGTTACGTGAGTGCCGAAAACTGAATGTTTCTCTATATACCCCAACGTAATGTTCATTATGTCGTGAAAGTGAAACGTTTTGAACGTTGTAGGAATGTATGAAATGCGTACGGTTAATTACAAACGAATGTGGATTCGTTAAGGCTGACTTTGAGTTTTTTTCATAAGCGCCAGACGCAATCGTTATTATGTTTTATTTTATTTAGAATATCGTTTAATAGCTTCGTTATTTATAAACAAAATGGCAATAAAATACACTATATTTTAAGTATCACTATTTTGTTAGTCTTTTAGTCTGTGCTCTAACAAAGGCTTCCTCCAAAGATTTCAATAAGGTTGTTTTTTTTTGTCAGAGGACAAGCTGTTAAATAAAAAAACAATAAGACAACCGTTTACCGATACAATTATAACTATATCGTTTCTAAATATAACTTACTTAAAATTAAAGTTTAAAAATATATAGTATTAAGTTAACATAGTCAACATCAATAAAGGCTTATTTTATTATAATTTTTTTTGGCAGTACGGTTTTTCGTACTTAAATAAATTGAAAGAGATTGTGCAAAGCGCATATAATCATAAAAATGCAAAACAATGATTTATATGTATTTGGCCCTTTACAACCCCACCCCACCACAGACAACCCCACTGAGTTTCTTGTTAGTTCTTCTCAGTTGTGGGCGCGATCCGAACTAACGTAAACTTACCTATAATGACGTTTATATGTGATTGCAAATCCTATATAAATAAATGATTTTTGACTTTGACTTTGACAACCAAAAATAAAAAGGCTATTTACATAATCACAGTAACGTAGGCGTATGGAGGGAGTGATAAATGTATGAGACGCGCATCGGATCTATAAGGATACATATATTCGCAGTCAATGCTCTCTGTCTACGTCGTAAGGAACCCACCTTGATAGTATATCAATAATAGTAACGTAAATTTCGAGGACATATAGCACTTCCCGGATCTTCTTTGTACAAGTTAATATCTATAATTAGCGGTAATAATAAGATTTAATGAGATAATATTTAATTTTCCCCTCACATATAGGGAAAAGCCGTGTATAAAGCTTTCAGGTATAATTTTATTGTGGTATGTAGTTATGAGTCACGCGCTGCCTTAACTGTATTATTGCAAGGATTTTGACAGAGCGTCACTAGGGCCCGCCAAAACGTATAAATATAAGGGATATTTCCACCAATGTATCCTGGAACTTAACAATGGTTTGGCGATATTCATTTATTGATTTTATACAGTCTGGAAACTCGCACTCGGCGGGCGTGGCTGACCATGGCCTTAATCATTTTCATTTTGAGAGGACATTCGCGTCCACCAATGGAAACGTCAAAGGGTTAATGATATTGGTCATGGTTAGGTTAAAATAACGTTATGTAAAATGTAGTGTTCATCTGGCTGGGGTTTGAGAGAATGCGCAATGAATATAAATATTGTACAATAGGTACCAACCGTGTTGCAACGCCGTGTCTAAATCCCTTCAATTTCATGGATCAAATTTAGAAATTTGTTAAATATTCTTTTATATTTTTTAAATTTTTGTTTTTTAAATATGCTTCGTGTTGATTACAAAATTACACACGAAAAACAAACAATTTAGGTAATTACCATGCATCTGTCATCTGTTATTTTATACAAATGAATGAACACGAATCGAGATAGTATGTCAGTAGATAGAAGTAAAGTTATGATTCGATGTATAACGAGAAGAACATTAAAATTAGTTTTAATAGAAAGCAGTACCTTTCGTTGACATTGTTCGAGTGGTTATAAGCGCTAATCGAGAGGACCTGGGCTCTATTCCCAGGTCAGGTACAATTGGATTTTTCAAACTTAGTTTCTCTAGTTGGAATTTGGATCTGTGTCCGCTGTATGTATAGGCTCCATTGTGGGACCTAAATATAATTGTGACAAGTGTACCAATTCGGAGATTACGGCTGTAATTTTACGTTTATACTATGTATATTCGTCTGCCTGTCTCTTGGGGATCGAAGGCGTGAATTTACGTTTTAAAGGAAAGTAATTTCAACAATATTTTCAATAGGCAGGTAGTAAAATTAATCAAGACCGCAGCCAGTGAAAAGCTTAATTCTCCACTTAACGCTGTGGATAAAAGGCAGGGAAATATGAATGAATGGCATTATTTGGCAAAATCGAAAAAGTTCCTTCCTTACAATAACAGTAGACCTGTTTCAATTCTATATGGAAATACTGCCCCACAACAACAGTAGGCTTGGCTCGTACTTTACCACAATGTAAAAATTAAAATGTACCGCAATCATCACCATCATTATCATGGGCAATCACACGCACATTATTCCACGCCGCATTATGTGCGAGTGTAGTAAACTCGAGATCCCGTGAGCTGTGTACTTCGTATAATATCCGTTTTTCATCGTGGCCACAGTACAGAGGAGTACGTAGGTTTTTAAGTTCGCACGCGGGCAAGGTTACGGCTACGCAAACTAGTTTCGTTTTATATCCTTTCCGACCGCGCGTCGCCGCCGCGGGTCGTCGTGCCGGTAACAATAATGGCTTCACATTTCACTCTTATGGATATTTTTACAGGTACTGCTACAGGTACAATTTTTAACAAAAATACAATGTTCTCGTTATATCCATCCGATCAGAATAAATTTGGTGACGAATAACCTGGGAGCATTGTGCTAGGAAATATGTTAAATTTTTTATTCAAAGATATAAGTAGTATCTCATCGTTCGTCAATGAAGGTGTAAGTAATTGATTTTTTAATGGAATTTTAATTGTATGTACAAAGTTCACACCTTCAGACGAAGGTAACTAGCAAAACATGTCTCGCTATAAGCGAGTAGAACTTCAGTTTTGTGATCACTTTATCCGCGAATGTCCCTAACCTTCGATTACGTAAAAATCCAGAGATACGTGTAGTGCATGTGGAAATACTCTACTGTAAAACAATTCTGCTGCATTGGCTCGCAGACGTTGCATGGACGCTCCAAGAATTTAAATCTTGTCCGTTAGTTAAGGCAACTTGGCACGACTCGGCTCGCTTAGGAACATTATAGTGTCTATTATTTCAGAGTATAATTTAATGTATCTTGTTATGTTAAATATTTTTACAAATTTAAAGTTAAAGTATGAGTTCAAATTATAGAGAAATAACCAGATAGATATGAAATTAGCATAGTAATATATTTGCTTGTGTTACTAGAAAACGTCTGCCTCGTTGGTTGTGTAGGTCTTAAGTGCAAATCTCTGGTCGGGTGCTATTGCATTTTTGTAACTTCGATTTCCTTGTAGTGGGTCGGAGTTTGGATATGTTTCCAGTGTATGGCAATAGGATCACAATGTATTCCATAGTGGGACGTAAACGTAGCGCGTCAAATGTTACAGTGTCCTCTACTTACCTCTACGGGAATTAAAGGCGTAACATGCTATAAAATGACTTGTGTGACTGTTAACGGATCGTTTCTATTTGTAACTCAGTCCTTTTAACAATCAAAGTAGCTTGTTATATTTCATATTAATTGACGCAGTTATTCACATTCAGATCAAGTACTCAGAAGCAGGAACAACTCCGTGTCTCATCAATGTTAACATAATTGTGACGCGCTCTTGAACGTTATGTACTTTGTCAATATAATATTAAAATCCAATGCGCTAAAGAATCAACATTAGATGGCTTACTTACTTTTTGTAATTGTCGTTTTCACAAGGATCGATATATTGGCTTTTGGTGCTCCTTACCTATCCCGAGAGGAACCTGACGTGATGCTATAACAATAATAAGGATTCTTTTAAAAATATGAGCTCCATTACTGACATCCTTTGATCCGCATGTGCGCCTCACATGTTATTTATGCAATACTCGTCTTATGAAATCCAAGTGCGCTTATATATCACGAATAAAGTATAATAATGAGAAGTGCAACTAATTATAAATAGCATATAATAAAACACTCTACATCTAAGAATTTGATGTAAATTTACATGTCTGTAGTAAGTACTCTTATATTACACGGTGGCTGTAAGCACTGAAGCAAATTATGTAGAGATGACTTTAACGCACTAAAGGATTTTTGTGAGTCCCATGCGAGTTTAAGAAACTAACGATGACTTAAGTAATGCCTGCTTGCTAATATATCAATACGATTGAGAAAAACACAGATGAAGGAATTAATTAGTTGTACAATTGTAATATTACGCCTCTAATACCTGTAGAGGTACTAGAGGAACGTGATAATATACTAAGTTTCACTAGCTACGTTAAGGTTACACTGTGTAGCAGAGGGTATGCTTAAGCCGTACAAATGTTTCTAGTAGAAAAATCAAATATATACAAATACACGATCCAGTCCTTGTAACCAGGACCTCTCGATCGACTGTATATTTAGTAGTATATAAACTGAAGCTTATTTTGTACATTATGAATTTGCCCCATAGTATTCAGCTTAATGAGAATCTGTTCCAACCGTCTATTACTTTTTTGTCTCGTTTATACAACGCAAATAAATATTATTACTATCGGTTCATTTCATTACTGGACTAACTCTCTATGCTCATTATTTAGCTCTCTTTGCTCATCAATATTAATTTTTTTCCAGATTATAAGAATAATATGTAATTTATTTTTCCAGTAAAGCGTTATATCTATGGATTAAAAGAGCTATGGTCCCTGTTTTCGACATACAGTAATAAGATTTTTCAAATTATGATAACAGTATAGTGTGGATATATTGAAATTTAGGTATTTAAGTAAATATATTTTGGGATATTGGTGTTTACCAAGCTCGCTCCTTTATAACGCTAAGGATAGTTTTGAATCTTCAAATAATTTTCTAACTTTAAGTGATCGTTTTGTAACTTCTCGTGATCATTTCGTAACTTTTGATGATAATGTCGTAACCTAGTCATCAGTCCCTGTGGTGTTTGCAAATAGTTTCGGAGTTCTAGGTCGTTTATATATTGATGTAAAATTTTATAGTATGTTACGATATATTTCACTGATAGCTATCTTTAGCGGTATATAAAAACTCAAAAGTCAATGAAATCGCACTAATAAAGCCATTTCTCACTTGACGTGTTATATGTTCATCTGGTCCGTTTATCCAGTGATAGGTGACTCTGACTGCTATGCCTGGGACAATGGGTTCGATTTCCGACAAGAACAATTATTTCTTTACAGCGCCGTTCACACGCCTTTGTTCAGAAATTAGTTATGACATTATATTTGTGTATTTAGAAATTAATTTATGTATGTGTTCATCAGTTATATGCTGTAGTTTGGACCAGTTCAGTTTAGGATTATTTGGCCGTGTGTCAACTTTCCATACAATAGTAAAATATGCTATATTATTTCAATTATTATAAAAATATAATTGAAACAGGGGATAAATATACAATTTTTAGACAAAAACTAAGAAACCTTACCACAGCAAACAGCATTTATAAATATTCGAGCACCAGACTAGCAGAATAAAAGCTTGTGATTTTAATGGAAAAAATCGATAAGAGAAAAATCATAGCTGCGCGCGGTAGTGAAAGCGCCGTTGTGTGTTCAGGTGTAAAATTTCATTTGGATTCGGCTCCAGAATAGAGATGTAATTTCAGTGTTGGATTTTGATTCAATATTCCAATATTCATATTATTCTGTGACGATTTTTTTAAGCAGTGAAAAATAGTCTTAGAAATAGAATTTGAGACTGAATGAAAAATGGGAAAATATCAGATATCCAATAAGATATCGTAACGTAACTTCACGCCTGTAATCCCCGAAGAGGTAGGCAGAGGAATGCAGAACACTCCCATGTTTCACCGGTTACGTTT